>JAWPHD010001811.1:0-293127 GCA_037043455.1 Cyrtodaria siliqua | reverse complement strand
AAAAATGCTATATTTTGCCTCGTTAAGACAATAGGGGCTTCATTGTTCATCCAATCTTTACCAAACTTGAACAGATTGTTAATATCAAAGAAAGCTTGGACAAGTTCGAAAACCAGCCATGTCGAAATAGTAACAGCGGAGTTATGGCCCTTGATTTAGTTAAAAATGCTATATTTTGCCTCGTTAGACTATAGGGGCTTAATTGTTCATCCGATCTTTACCAAACTTTATCAGATTGTTAATATCAATGAAAGCTCAGACAAGTTCGAAAACCAGCCATATCGGACCAGTAACATCGGAGTTATGGCCCTTGATTTACTTCAAAATGATATATTTTGCCTCGTTAAGACGATAACGCCTTCATTTTTCATCCGATCTTTACCAAACTTCATGAAATTGTTAATGTCTATGAAAGCTTGGTCAAGTTCGAAAACCAACCAGATCGGACAAGTAACAGCGGAGTTATGGCCCTTGATTTTGTTAAAAATGCTATAATATGCCTCGTCGTACGATAAGGCCTTCATTTTGCATCTGATCTTTGCCAAACTTTACCAGATTGTACAACTGTCTTTTTTATATTATTATTCATTTTTAGTTTAATCATTTTGTTTATTTTTTTATTATTTTTTTATTTTTTTTTTATTTTTATTTTTATTTTTTTTAATTTTTATTTTTTTTATTATTTTTTTTTGTTGAAATTATTCCTTTTTTTTCAGATTTTTTTTTTTTATTTTTTTTTTTTTTATCTCTATGTTGGACCAGAAATAAATGCTATATTTTGCATCGTTAATACGGTATGGCCTTCATTTTTCATCTAATCTTTACAAACTTTACCAGATTCTTTAGTTATGGCCCTTGATTTAGTCAAAAAGCTGTTTTTTGCCTGAAACTTTCAAAAAAGCGTAAATGGCAGTCACTCGCTTCATTGATGTTATAAGAGCCATGTTAGCCAGTAGAGCGTCCACAGGCCCTCTTGGGCCTCTTGTTATTTTTTTTATTTTTTTTTTTTTATTTTTTTTTTATTATTATTTTATTTTTTTCACATAAGAAACCTTGGTGTGTGTGTGTGTGTGTGTATTTCTAAGGATTATAGTCCCTCCACCTACGACAGGCGTCCTACCTGTCGATTATAGGCACAATGTCGGGACTTTTATCTGTATGTTGTTGTGTGATGTGATGGATATGTTGTCTACTTGAAGCAGCGAACTCAATGGTTTCTTTATAATGCTGCCACACTGGAATACCACACCGTAGTAGACATGATACCCCCAACCGCTAGTCACATTATTCTGACACTGGTCAATCAGTCGCAGCACTACCCATTATTTGCTTGTCAGGCAAGGGTTACAAGTGACTACTCCATTTTTAAAGTCTTTGGTATGACACGGTCAGGGGACTCGAACCCACGACCTCCCGAATGCAAGGCAGACGCTATAACCACTACACCACAATGCTTCGGTTAAGAAACCTTGGTTCATGGGTTAATTTTTCTTTAATGGGGAGCTTTGGGGCTCTTGTTGGATCAGTTTTACATAGAGTTATAGGGAAGAACTTGAAACATCTTACAAGAGATAAAGGTTTAATCTTTTTAGCTCTACTGATCAGAGATCAGCAGAGCTTATGCCGTGGTGCGGCGTCCGGCGTCCGTCCGTCTGTCCGTCCGTCCGTCCGTCTGTCTGTCCGTAAACTTTTTTTTGTAGCGACTACTCCTCTGAAACTACTGAATGGATTTTCATGAAACTTTACAGAAATGTTGCCAATGAAGTCTAGTTGATCCTAGCAAAAATTCATGTTGATGTAAAATCCAAGATGGCCACCCAGATCTAAAAATAGGTTTTTAAAAACAAGTTTGTAGCGACTACTTCATGAAAACTATAAGTGATATTGATATAGGACTTTTCTAAAATGATCAGCATGACATGATGTTGGTCCTTGTCGAAAATCGTTTTGATTCGACGTTAAACATGGCTGCCAGCGGCCATCTTTGTTTACATAGAGTTATATAATGAAAACTTGTAGCGACTACTCCTCTGAAACTACTTGACGGATTTTCATGAAACTTCACAGAAATGTTGCTCTTGATGTCTTATTGATCCTAGCAAAATTTCAGGTTGGCCGGAAATTCAAGATGGCCGCCACGGCTAAAAATAATTTTTCAAAATACCAGTTTGTAGCGACTACTTCTTGAAAACTATAAGTGATATTGATATGGGACTTTTTCTAAAATGATCAGCATGACATGATGTTGGTCCTTGTCAAAAATTGTTTTGATTTAACGTTAAACATGGATGCCAGCGGCCATCTTTGTTTACATAGAGTTATATAGTAAAAACTTGTAGCGACTACTCCTTTGAAACTACTTGGCGGATGTTCATGAAACTTTACAGGAATGTTGCTCTTAAAGGGGTTGATGCACTATTTTCAAACACGGTTTATTTAAAAGGGCTCTGGAAAACTTGAAAAAAGCTGAAAGAATTATCGAAATGTCTTGAAAAATGAAGGAGATGTGACCTATTGAAAAGTTGAAAAGAACTTAAATTGAGGAGGCCATCTTTGAACGATGACGTCATCGCGCCGTTTTACCATATATGGCATACTGACAAAATGTCTTTTAAAGCAAGGGAAATCACTGCAAATTGATTAAAAAATAAATATACAGATGTAAAATATATAAATGATATGCTTATTTTTCATTTGCAGTGATTTTCTTTGCTTTAAAAGACATTTTTTCCATATGACATCTATCTTAAAAAGACGCGATGACGTCATCGTTCAAAGATGGCCGCCTCAATTTACATTTCTTCGCAAATTTTCAAGGGTCATATCTCCTTTACTTTTTATGGCATTTTGATAATTCTTTCAGCTTTTTCCAAGTTTTTCAGAGCCCTTTAAAATAAACCTTGTTTGAAAATAGTGCATCAACCCCTTTAATGTCTAATTGATCCTAGCAAAATTTCAGATCGGCCAGAAATTCAAGATGGCCGCCACAGCTAAAAATAGATTTTTAAAAAAGAAGTTTGTAGCGACTACGTCTTGAAACTATAAGTGATATTGATATGGGACTTTTTGTAAAATGATCAGCATGACATGACGGTTATCAGAGTCAAACATTATTTTGATTCGACGTTAAACATGGCTGTCAGCGGCCATCTTTGTTTACATAGAGTTATATCATGAAAACTTGTAGCGACAACTCCTCTGAAACTACTTGACGGATTTTCATGAAACTTCACAGGAATGTTGCTCTTGATGTCTTATTGATCCTAGCAAAATTTCAGGTCGGCCGGAAATTCAAGATGGCCGCCACGGCTAAAAATAATTTTTCAAAAAACAAGTCTGTAGCGACTACTTCCTGAAATCAAAATCAATCAGTAGAGCTTCAAGGTCATTGACCTCTTGTTTATTTATTATCAGCTTATGGATCCTCTACCAGTTTTGTTCAAATGGTATACTGAGTTCAAATTAAAAAGTAATCATTGATATACAATTCTACATTCCTTGTATATTACATTTCTTACTATATTATACACAGCTGCTAATATTACACTCAGTCCAGCCCTTCAGTCCCACTATAAAAGTCATTGCCTTAAAATCGTACATCTTTTTAAATCTACTATGGTGATGAATTTAAAAATACCTATATATAGTAGATATTAGGTTTTATAAAGTCTCAAGGTCATGATTTATACTGATGCCAAAAAAATAAATACCCGTGTTTCCGGAGGCCCCGACCGACCCTATTTTTAAGGGGCCGACCCTAAAACTTTTTATGGAAAAAAAAAATGGTTCTGAACAATGATTTATCACAATATATCGAGGTAAACTGACATCACAGAGAAACTTTCAGTTGTATCATCAACTTGTATGGGGTTTATTCGATAAATACATGTAGAATCTCGCAATAATCTTGCTCCAAATTTTTTTTAATAAAATCCGAACACATTTCTTCCACTCGATAATACATCATTCGGCGGGGGATATCAATTCATCGAATTTGCTTGTTGGATCAGTTGCACAAAGAGATATTTCTTGATTTTTGTCTCGCCTTTTCGAAGAAAAAAAGAGACGTATACTAGGTGTTGCTTTTCCGGCGGCGGCGGCGTCAACATTCAAGTTTAGCGTTTAGGTCATTTTCTCACAAACTGTATGCACTAGACCTTTAAAACTTTGCTTATAGTTGTATCATGGGTGGTACATCGCAACGTGACAAAGCAAATGTGAAAGTGACCTTGACCCTCCAAGCATAGGGCAAATAACTTACTAATTTTTAGGTTCAACTTTTGCGTTTAGGTCACTTTTTCACAAACTGTGTGCACTAGACCTTTAAAACTTTGCTTATAGTTGTATCTTGAGTGGTACATCGCAAAGTGACAAAGCAAATGTGGAAGTGACCTTGACCCTCCAAGCAAGGGCAGATAACCTTATAATTTTTACCTTCAACTTTGCCGTTTAGGTCACTTTTTCACAACTGTATGCACTAAGACCTTTCAAACTTTGCTTATAGTTGTACCTTGAGTGGTACATTGCAACGTGAAAAAGCAAATGTGGATGTGATCTTCACCATCCAAACAAAGGGCAGATAACTTTAATTGTTACATTTACATTACTTTCTCATGAACTAGAATTATGCACTAGATGTTTTAAACCTAATTTATAGCTTAATCTTTGGGAAAAAACATGGTAGTGCATCTTTTTTTTTGGATGCCTAGATTTCATCTATGACCTTGACCTACTTTTTGGAGCTGATGATTTTTAGCTCTACTGGCCAAAGGCCTTCATTTTTCATCCGATCTAACAAACTTTACCAGATAGTTAGTATCAAAGAAAGCTCTCACAAGTTCGAAAACCAGCCAGATCGGACCAATAACAGCGGAGATACGAGCCTTGATTTAGTTAAAATATTTATATTTTGCCTCGTTAATATGATAAGGCTTTCATTTTTCATGTTTTGCCTTTTTTTTATTATTATTAGTGTATTTGTTGTTTTTTTTGTTTGTTTTTAGCTCGACTGATCAGAGATAAGCAGAGCTGATGCCGTGGTGCGGGGTCTGTCGTCCGGCCGTCCCGGCCGTCCATCCGTCCGTCTGTCCATCTGTCTGTCAGTAAACTTTTATTTGTAGCGACTACTCCTCTGAAACTACTGGATGGATATTCATGAAACTTTACAGAAATGTTGCCCATGAAGTCTAACTGATCCTAGCAAAAATTCATGTTGATGTGAAATCCATGATGGCCGCCAAAGCTAAAAATAGATCTTTAAAATACAAGTTGGTAGTGACTACTTCTTGAAAACTATAAGTGATATGGATATGGTACTTTTTCTAAAATGATCAGCATGACATGATGTTGGTCCTGGTCAAAAATCGTTTTGATTCGACGTTAAACATGGCTGTCAGTGGCCATCTTTGTTTACATAGAGTTATATAGTAAAAACTTGTACCGACTACTTCTCTGAAACTACTTGACGGATGTTCATGAAACTTCACAGGAATGTTGCTCTTGATGTCTAGTTGATCCTAGCAAAAGTTCAGGCCGGTTGGAAATTCAAGATGGCCGCCATGGCTAAAAATAGATTTTCAAAATACAAGGTTGTAGCGACTACCGGTACTTCTTGAAAACTATAAGTGATATTGATATGGGACTTTTTCTAAAATGATCAGCATGTCATGATGTTGGTCCTTGTCGAAAATCGTTTTGATTCGATGTTAAACATGGCTGTCAGCGGTCATCTTTGTTTACATAGATTTATATAGTAACAACTTGTAGCGACTACTCCTCTGAAGCTCCTTGACAAATTTGTATGAATCTTCACAGGAATGTTGCTCTTGATGTCTAATTGATCCCAGAGTTTTTTAGGTCGGCCGGAAATTCAAGATCGCCACCATGGCTAAAACAGATTTTTTAAAAAAAGTTTGTAGCGACTTACTTCTTGAAAACTGTAAGTGATATTGATATGGGACTTTTTCTAAAATGATCAGCATGACATGATGTTGATCCTTGTCGAAAATTATTTTGATTCGACATTAAACATGGGCGCCAGTGGCCATCTTTGTTTACATAAGAGTTTGTATAGTAAAAATTTGTAGTGACTACTCCTCTGAAACTACTTGGCGGATTTTCATGAAACTTCACAGAAATGTTGCTCTTGTGTCTAGTTGATCCTAGCAAAATTTCAGATTGGCCGGAAATTCAAGATGGCCACCACGGCTAAACATAGATTTTTAAAAACAAGTTTGTAGCGACTGCTTCTTGAAAACTGTAAGTGATATTGATATGGGACTTTTTCTGAAATGATCAGCATGACAAGATGTTGATCAATGTCGAAAATTATTTTGATTCGACATTAAACATGGCTGCCAGTGGCCATCTTTGTTTACCTAGAGTTATATAGTAAAAACTTCAACTTGTAGCGACTACTCCTCCGAAACTACTTGACAGATTTTTATGAAACTTCACAGGAATGTTGATCTAACAATCAAAATCTATCAGTAGAGCTTCAAGGTCATTGACCTCTTGTTTTAATAGATTTTTTTTTTTGTTTTGTTTTAAATTATTTTATTTTTTTGTTTTTGTTCCATTTTTTATTTGTTTTGCATTTTTTCATTTCATTTTTTTTTTTTTTTTTTTTTTTTTTTTTTTAATTATTTTGTTTTTGTTGTCAACGCTGTGTTATCAAGAAACATTGCTGTGCCTATTGCATTTTTTCCAGTTTGTTGATTTTTGATGGAGTTACTGCCCCTTGACATTTTTTTTTTAATTTCTTGACGGCGCTACTGCTCCTAAATGCCTTGTTGGATTTCGACGAAACTTGGCATGTAGCATCGGTAAGATGTCTGGTTGTGCATATTGCGCTTTTGTTCCAATTTGCTGATTTATGACGGAGTTATGGCACTTTGACATTTTTACTTTAAATTTCTTGTCGGCGCTACTCTTCCTAAACGGCTTGTTGGATTTCTACAAAAATTTGGCAGGAAGCCTCAGTATGATGTCTAGTTGTGTAAAACATGGTATATCAATGAAATTGTGTACAAGTTCGAAAACCAGCTAGATCTAGTTAGTAACGACACGTTATGGCCCATGATTTGTTGAAAAATGCTATATTGTATTCTCCTTTGTTAAAGAGGCACTACCTATATCTACGCAATTTTTAATGTAAAATATTAAATACTCAATATTACTGCATTTATATGTATACAAAGCTATTTTATGAGTATTCTAAGAAGAAACATAGTTCGTATTCCAGTTCTGTAAATTATTAATTATGATCAAAACAATATCTTGAATAAAATGCTGCCCAGTCGTTTATTCCTGCTGGAGAACTACGAGTTTTTACGATTTTCTCGGACATGTGCAATGCGATTACAAACTATTCGGCGCAGTTCCGATAGCAAACGAATCGATCGGAACTCTTCGCTAATCAGGCGAGGTAGTTCCGATTGTAAACGAATAAGATCGGAAAATCTCTGCAATCGGCTTGTCTAAAACAATTACGAATACAATTTCAAAAATCCGATCTTTTCAATCCTGTTTTTCCCCAGCAAAACGCATATTACATTGGGTGAAATTATTGCCATTTACCTTTTTCATAGTCCTCTTTATAATTAAGTAAAGTTTATATCAATTGGTGGACAAAAAGATATAGGTAGAGCCTCTTTAAATCTGTAGTTACATCATTTTTTATCTGATCTTAACCACATTTGTTTAGAATGTTAATATAAACCCCTACTGCTCTACCAGTTTTTGTTTAAATGGTATACTGGGGTCAAATTTGGCCCAGCCCCAGGGGTCGCAGTTTTACATAGACTTATATATAGGGAAAAAATTCTGGCGGGGGATATTAATTTGGCATTGTCCGTCTAAAAACAAAATTCAGTTCGATTCAATGTCAAACATGGCCGCCAGTGAATTATATTGAATAATGGCCACAGCTAAAAATAGATTTTCAACAACTTTGTGGCGAGCGTTTTTCAAAAACAAAATTCATTTTGATTCATTGTCAAACATGGCTCAAGAGAGAATTATATTGAAAAAACTTGTGTCGATTACAACTCTGAAACTACTTCATAGATGTTCGTGATATGTTACAGGAATGTTGCTCTTGAAGTCTAGTTGGACCTTAGTAAAAAAACAGGTTGGCCGGTAATTCAAGATGGCCACCATGGCTATCAATAGACTTTAAAAATAAAACTTTATGGTGACTACTTCTCAAAAACCATTATAACTTCACATCCCATGGCTGTTCTAGCTGTCAAAATCTATCAGAAGAGCTTCAAGGTCAATGACATCTTTTTTATATGATTTCCACAAAACTGAAAGATGTTCATCAATGTGAAAACATCTATAATAAATCTTACATATGCCATACAGCCAGTAGAGTGATGCAAGCCATCTTGGGCCTCTTGTTTTAAAGTATGTAATAGGAACAGCATATATTTGTTAATGGAGCCTTAACAATGAGAGTATTAGGTAAGGCACTTGTCTTTTACCAGTGGTAATTGGTCTTGATGTGATTTCTTTCTTGATTCTTGATGTGGCTACTTACAGGGTGGTTGTTTCCTCCTATATCATGACCTTTTTAAAGCTGTCATCCATGCAATCAATATTAGTTTGTTCATCAATCTGTGATCTATAATGAGTGTAAAATAAATACTGTTTAAATTGTATTTCAGTACAAGGCAACAGGACAAGAATAGGACGAGACCTGATCTACCCATGGTATGTAATAATAATAATGAAGTTTTTTAACTCGCCTAAGCCGTAGGCTCAAATTGACCTATTGTGACCACCTTTTGTCCGTCGGTCATCCTTTAACTTTTCTTCTCATAATTTCGACGATTTTGACCAAACTTCAGTCATATTTTGCATAGATTTACAGAGGAAAAACCTTTTAAAAAATGATCTTTTCTGAAACTACAAGAGCCAAAGGTTTAATATTTATCATTTACCATAAGGTTATGGTCCTCTACCAAGATTGTTAAATGGTGACCCTAGGGTACAATTTGGCCCCATCCCAGGGGTCACATGTTTTACACAGACTTTTATAAGGAACAAATTAAAAAATCTTCTCTGAAACTACCAACAGCCAGAGGTTTAATATTTTGCATAACTATAAGCTTACGGTCTCTACCAAGTTTGTTCAAATGTTTATCCTGGGGTCACATTTGGCCCACCTCAGGGATCAATGATGTTTTACATAGACTTATATTATACAAGGAAAAAACAAAAAAGTTTTCTCTGAAACTTTAACATGTTTAACATGTTTAAGAGCCAGGTATTTAATATTTTGCATTTACTATAATATAAACTGATGGTGTGTTCTACCAATGTTGTTTAAATGGTGACCTTGGTGTCACATGTTTGACATAGACTTATTTAGAAGATATTCTTCAAGAGCCAGAGGTTTAATATTTTGCATTTAAGCTTATTGTTGGATATTAGTAAATTAAGACACACTTAAGTTTTATAGCAAAATATGAAGGCTAACTGAAGTCATTTGAAATTTCTTAATTTTCTGCTGTCCCACCATCAAGGAATTTACAAGGGAAAAGCCCCATCAAAAAATCATTTTGGCTGCAACATATTTATTTCTCAACCTATTTTCAAAAGTAATGTATTTTTATTTACTACTAAAAATGCCAGTTCTAATGTTATATAACTGATGTATGTATTATTTAAATTGCTCAATTAGTTACTTCAGAAAGACCTTTGCTTGAAACAAGCGCCCCGAACAATAGGGGTATTTGATTGTATGTGTATGTTTACTTTAATTACATTTGATTAATTTATTACCCCTGTATATTAGATTGAGTGTGTGTATGCTTACTTCAAGTGCATGTATTGCATCTACTACATGTGTATATCACATTTAGTGAATGTGTACGCCTACTTCAATTGCATGTGATGCATCTACAACATGTGTATATTAGATTGAGTGAATGTGTACGCCTACTTCAAGTGCATGTGATGCATCTACTACATGTGTATATTAGATTGAGTGAATGTGTACACCCACTTCAAGTGCATGTGATGCATCTACTACATGTGTATATTACATTGAATGAATGTGTACGCCTACTTCTATTGCATGTGATGCATCTACTACATGTGTATATTAGATTGAGTGAATGTGTACGCCTACTTCAAGTGCATGTGATGCATCTACTACATGTGTATATTAGATTGAGTGAATGTGTACGCCTACTTCAATTGCATGTGATGCATCTACTACATGTGTATATTACACTGAGTGAATGTGTACGCCTACTTCAATTGCATGTGATGCATCTACTACATGTGTATATTACATTGAGTGAATGTGTACGCCTACTTCAACTGCATGTGATGCATCTACTACATGTGTATATTAGATTGAGTGAATGTGTACGCCTACTTCAAGTGGCTGTGATGCATCTACTACATGTGTATATTAGATTGAGTGAATGTGTATGCCTAGTTCAATTGCATGTGATGCATCTACTACATGTGTATATTACATTGAGTGAATGTGTACACCTACTTCAATTGCATGTGATGCATCTATTACATGTGTATATTAGATTGAGCGTTTGTGTACGCTTACTTTAAATGCATGTGATGCATCTACTACATGTGTATACTAGATTGAGTGAATGTGTACGCTTACTTTAAGTGCATGTGATGCATCTAGTACATGTGTATATAAGATTGAGTGAATGTGTATGCCTACTTCAAGTGCCTGTGATGCATCAACTACATGTGTATATTAGATTGAGTCAATGTGTACGCCTACTTCAAGTGCCTGTGATGCATCTACTACATGTGTATATTAGATTGAGTGAATGCGTACACTTACTTCAAGTGCATGTGATGCATCTACTACATGTGTATATTAGATTGAGTGAATGAGTACGCTTACTTTAAGTGCATGTGATGCATCTATTACCTGTGTATATTAGATTGAGTGAATGCGTACGCTTACTTCAAGTGCATGTGATGCATCTACTACATGTGTATATTAGATTGAGTGAATGTGTACGCCTACTTCAAGTGCATGTGATGCATCTACTACATGTGTATATTAGATTGAGTGAATGTGTACGCCTACTTCAAGTGCATGTGATGCATCTACTACATGTGTATATTACATTGAGTGAATGTGTACGCCTACTTCAATTGCATGTGATGCATCTACTACATGTGTATATTAGATTGAGTGAATGTGTACGCCTACTTCAAGTGCATGTGATGCATCTACTACATGTGTATGTTAGATTGAGTGAATGTGTACGCCTACTTTGATTGCATGTGATGCATCTACTACATGTGTATATTACATTGAGTGAATGTGTACGCCTAGTTCAATTGCATGTGATGCATCTACTACATGTGTATATAACATTGAGTGAATGTGTACACCTACTTCAATTGCATGTGATGCATCTATTACATGTGTATATTAGATTGAGCGTTTGTGTACGCTTACTTTAAATGCCTGTGATGCATCTACTACATGTGTATATTAGATTGAGTGAATGCGTACGCTTACTTCAAGTGCATGTGATGCATCTACTACATGTGTATATTAGATTGAGTGAATGAGTACGCTTACTTTAAGTGCATGTGATGCATCTATTACCTGTGTATATTAGATTGAGTGAATGCGTACGCTTACTTCAAGTGCATGTGATGCATCTACTACATGTGTATATTAGATTGAGTGAATGTGTACGCCTACTTCAAGTGCATGTGATGCATCTACTACATGTGTATATTAGATTGAGTGAATGTGTACGCCTACTTCAAGTGCATGTGATGCATCTACTACATGTGTATATTACATTGAGTGAATTTGTACGCCTACTTCAATTGCATGTGATGCATCTACTACATGTGTATATTAGATTGAGTGAATGTGTACGCCTACTGCAAGTGCATGTGATGCATCTACTACATGTGTATATTAGATTGAGTGAATGTGTACGCCTACTTCAATTGCATGTGATGCATCTACTACATGTGTATATTACATTGAGTGAATGTGTACGCCTACTTCAACTGCATGTGATGCATCTACTACATGTGTATATTACATTGAGTGAATGTGTACGCCTACTTCAATTGCATGTGATGCATCTACTACATGTGTATATTAGATTGAGTGAATGTGTACGCCTACTTCAAGTGCCTGTGATGCATCTACTACATGTGTATATTAGATTGAGTGAATGTGTACGCCTAGTTCAATTGCATGTGATGCATCTAATACATGTGTATATTACATTGAGTGAATGTGTACACCTACTTCAATTGCATGTGATGCATCTATTACATGTGTATATTAGATTGAGCGTTTGTGTACGCTTACTTTAAATGCATGTGATGCATCTACTACATGTGTATACTAGATTGAGTGAATGTGTACGCTTACTTTAAGTGCATATGATGCATCTAGTACATGTGTATATAAGATTGAGTGAATGTGTATGCCTATTTCAAGTGCCTGTGATGCATCAACTACATGTGTATATTAGATTGAGTCAATGTGTACGCCTACTTCAAGTGCCTGTGATGCATCTACTACATGTGTATATTAGATTGAGTGAATGCGTACGCTTACTTCAAGTGCATGTGATGCATCTACTACATGTGTATATTAGATTGAGTGAATGTGTACGCTTACTTTAAGTGCATTTGATGCAACTATTACCTGTGTATATTAGATTGAGTGAATGCGTACGCTTACTTCAAGTGCATGTGATGCATCTACTACATGTGTATATTAGATTGAGTGAATGTGTACGCTTACTTTAAGTGCATGTGATGCATCTAGTACATGTGTATATAAGATTGAGTGAATGTGTATGCTTACTTTAAGTGCATGTGATGCATCTAGTACATGTGTATATTAGATTGAGCGTTTGTGTACGCTTACTTTAAGTGCAATTGATGCATCTACTACATGTGTATATTAGATTGAGCGTTTGTGTACGCTTACTTTAAATGCATGTGATGCATCTACTACATGTGTATACTAGATTGAGTGAATGTGTACGCTTACTTTAATTGCATGTGATGCATCTACTACATGTGTATATTAGATTGAGTGAATGTGTATGCCTACTTCAAGTGCATGTGATGCATCTATTACCTGTGTATGTTAGATTGAGTGAATGTGTACGCTTACTTTAAGTGCATGTGATGCATCTATTACCTGTGTATATTAGATTGAGTGAATGCGTACGCTTACTTCAAGTGCATGTGATGCATCTACTACATGTGTATATTAGATTGAGTGAATGTGTACGCTTACTTTAAGTGCATGTGATGCATCTAGTACATGTGTATATAAGATTGAGTGAATGTGTACGCCTACTTCAATTGCATGTGATGCATCTATTACATGTGTATATTAGATTGAGCGTTTGTGTACGCTTACTTTAAATGCATGTGATGCATCTACTACATGTGTATACTAGATTGAGTCAATGTGTACGCTTACTTTAAGTGCATGTGATGCATCTAGTACATGTGTATATAAGATTGAGTGAATGTGTATGCCTATTTTAAGTGCCTGTGATGCATCAACTACATGTGTATATTAGATTGAGTCAATGTGTACGCCTACTTCAAGTGCCTGTGATGCATCTACTACATGTGTATATTAGATTGAGTGAATGCGTACGCTTACTTCAAGTGCATGTGATGCATCTACTACATGTGTATATTAGATTGAGCATTTGTGTACGCTTACTTTAAATGCATGTGATGCATCTACTATATGTGTATACTAGATTGAGTGAATGTGTACGCTTACTTTAATTGCATGTGATGCATCTATTACCTGTGTATGTTAGATTGAGTGAATGTGTACGCTTACTTTAAGTGCATGTGATGCATCTATTACCTGTGTATATTAGATTGAGTGAATGCGTACGCTTACTTCAAGTACATATAATGCATCTACTACATGTGTATATTAGATTGAGTGAATGTGTACGCCTACTTCAAGTGCATGTGATGCATCTTTTACCTGTGTATATTAGATTGCGTGAATGTGTACGCCTACTTTAAGTGCATGTGATGCATCTAGTACATGTGTGTATTAGATTGAGTGAATGTGTACGCCTACTTTAAGTGCATGTGATGCATCTAGTACATGTGTGTATAAGATTGAGTTAATGTGTACGCCTACTTCAAGTGCATGTGATGCATCTATTACCTGTATATATTAGATTGAGTGAATGTGTATCCTTACTTTAAGTGCATGTGATGCATCTAGTACATGTGTATATTAGATTGAGTGAATGTGTACGCCTACTTCAAGTGCCTGTGATGCATCTACTACATGTGTATATTAGATTGAGTGAAAGTGTACGCCTACTTCAAGTGCATGTATTGCATCTACTACATGTGTATATTAGATTGAGTGAATGTGTACGCCTTCTTCAAGTGCCTGTGATGCATCTACTACATGTGTATATTAGATTGAGTGAATGTGTACGCCTTCTTTAAGTGCATGTGATGCATCTACTACATGTGTATATTAGATTGAATGAATGTGTACGCCTACTTCAAGTGCATGTGATGCATCTACTACATGTGTATATTAGACTGACTAAATGTGTACGCCTACTTCAAGTGCATGTGATGCATCTACTACATGCATGTGTATATTAGATTAAGTGAATGTGTACGCCTACTTCAAGTGCATGTGATGCATCAAGTACATGTGTGTATTAGATTGAGTGAATGTGTACGCCTACTTTAAGTGCATGTATTGCATCTACTACATTTGTATATTAAATTGAGTAAATGTGTACGCCTACTTCAAGTGCATCTATTGCATCTACTACTAGTGTATATTAGATTGAGTGAATGTGTACGCCTACTTTAAGTGCATGTATTGCATCTACTACATGTGTATATAAGATTGAGTAAATATGTATGCTAACTTTAAGTGCATGTATTGCATCTACTACTAGTGTATATTAGATTGAGTGAATGTGTATGCCTACTTCAAGTGCATGTGATGCATCTACTACAAATATTTTCGATTGAGTGAATAGATACGCTTACTTCAAGTGCATGTGATGCATCTACTACATGTGTATATTAGATTGAGTGAATGTGTACGCCTACTTTAAGTGCATGTATTGTATCTACTACATGTGTATATTAGATTGAGTAAATATGTATGCTTACTTTAAGTTCATGTATTGCATCTACTACAAGTGTATATTAGATTGAGTGAATGTGTACGCTTACTTTAAGTGCATGTGATGCATCTACTACATGTGTATACTTGTTTGCTCGAATGTGTACGCCTACTTAATGTCCATGTGATGCATCTACTACATGTGTATACTAGTTTGAGTGAATGTATACGCCTATTTAATGTGCATGTGATGCATCTACTACATGTGTATATTATATTGAGTGAATGTGTACGCTTACTTCAAGTGCATGTATTGCGTCTACTACATGTGTATATTAGATTGAGTCAATGTGTACGCCTACTACAAGTGCATGCGATGCATCTACTACATGTGTATATTAGATTGAGTGAATGTGTACGCTTACTTCAAGTGCATGTATTGCGTCTTCTACATGTGTATATTAGATTGAGTGAATGTGTACGCTTACTTTAAGTGGATGCATTGCATCGGCTAGATCTGTATATTAGATTGAGTGAATGTGTACGCTTACTTCAAGTGCATGTATTGCATCTACTACATGTATATATTATATTGAGTGAATGTGTACGCCTACTTAAAGTGCATGTGATGCATTTACTACATGTGTATATTAGATTGAGTGAATGTGTGAGCTTACTTCAAGTGCATGTACTGCATCTACTACAAGTGTATATTAGATTGAGTGAATGTGTGAGCTTACTTCATGTGCATGTGATGCATCTACTACATATATATTATATTGACTGAATATATATGCTTACTTCAAGTGCATGTACTGCATCTACTACAAGTGTATATTAGATTGAGTGAATGTGTGAGCTTACTTCAAGTGCATGTGATGCATCTACTACATGTGTATATTAGATTGAGTGAATGTGTACGCCTACTTAAAGTGCATTTGAAGCATCTGCTGCATGTGTATATTAGATTGAGTGAATGTGTACACCTACTTTAAGTGCATGTTTTGCATCTACTACATGTGTATATTAGATTGAGTGAATGTGTACACCTACTTCAGGTGCATTAGATGCATCTACTACATGTGTATATTAGATTGAGTGAATGTGTATTCCTACTTCAAGTGCATGTGATGCATCTTCTACATGTGTATATTAGATTGAGTTAATGTGTACTCCTACTTGAAGAGCATGTGATGCAGCTACTACATGTGTATATTAGATTGAGTGAATGTTTGAGCCTACTTCAAGTGAATGTACTGCATCTACTACATGTGTATATTAGATTAAGTGAATATGTATGCCTACTTCAAGTGAATGTACTGCATCTACTACATGTGTATATTAGATTGAGTGAATGTGTACGCCTACTTCAAGTGCAAGTGATGCATCTACTACATGTGTATATTAGATTGAGTGAATGTGTACGCCTACTTTAAGTGAATGTACTGCATCTACTTCATGTGTATACTAGATTGAGTGACTGTGTATGCCTACTTCAAGTGAATGTACTGCATCTACTACATGTGTATATTAGATTGAGTGAATGTGTACACCTACTTCAATTGCAAATGATGCATCTACTACATGTGTATATTAGATTGAGTGAATGTGTATGCCTACTTCAGGTGAATGTACTGCATCTACTACATGTGTATATTAGATTGAGTGAATGTGTACGCCTACTTCAAGTGCATGTATTGCATCTACTACATGTGTATACTAGATTGAGTGAATGTGTACGCCTACTTCAAGTGCATGTATTGCATCTACTACATGTGTATACTAGATTGAGTGAATGTGTACGCCTACTTCAAGTGCATGTATTGCATCTACTACATGTTTATACTAGATTGAGTGAATGTGTACACCTACTTCAAGTGCATCTGATGTGTCTACTACATGTTTATACTAGATTGAGTGAATGTGTACACCTACTTCAAGTGCATGTATTGCATCTACTACATGCGTATACTTGTTTGAGTGAATGTGTACGTCTACTTCAAGTGCATGTGATGCATCAGCTACATGTGTATACTAGTTTGAGGGAATGTGTATGCCTACTTTAAGTGCATGTGATGCATCTACTACTTGTGTATACTAGTTTGAGTGAATGTGTATGCCTACTTTAAGTGCATGTGATGCATCAGCTACATGTGTATACTAGTTTGAGTGAATGTGTATGCCTACTTTAAGTGCATGTGATGCATCTACTACATGTGTATACTAGTTTGAGTGAATGTGTATGCCTACTTTAAGTGCATGTGATGCATCTACTACATGTGTTTACTAGTTTGAGTGAATGTGTATGCCTTCTTCATGTGCATGTGTTGCATCTACTACATGTGTATACTAGTTTGAGTACATGTGTAGGTCTTCTTCAAGTGCATGTGATGCATCTACTACATGTGTATACTAGTTTGAGTGAATGTGTACGCCTACTTTATGTGCATGTGATGCATCTACTACATGTGTATTCTAGTTCGATGGAATGTGTACGCCTACTTTAAGTGCGTGTGATGTATCTACTACATGTGTATATTAGATTGAGTGAATGTGTATGCCTACTTTAAGTGCATGTGATGAATCTACTACATGTGTATACTAGATTGAGTGAATGTGTATGCCTACTTCAAGTGAATGTGATGCATCTACTACATGTGTATATTAGATTGAGTGAATGTGTATTCCTACTTTAAGTGCATGTGATGAATCTACTACATGTGTATACTAGATTGAGTGAATGTGTACGCCTACTTCAAGTGCATGTGATGCATCTACTACTAGTGTATATTAGATTGAGTGAATATGTACGCCTACTTTAAGAGCATGTATTGCATCTACTACATGTGTATATTACATTGAGTGAATGTGTACGCCTACTTCAAGTGCATGTGATGCATCTACTACTAGTGTATATTACATTGAGTGAATGTGTACGCCTACTTTAAGTGCCTGTGATGCATCTACTACTAGTGTATATTACATTGAGTGAATGTGTACGCCTACTTTAAGAGCTTGTATTGCATCTACTACATGTGTATATTAGATTGAGTGAATGTGTACGCCTACTTCAAGTGCATGTGATGCATCTACTACTAGTGTATATTACATTGAGTGAATATGTACGCCTACTTTAAGAGCATGTTTTGCATCTACTACATGTGTATATTACATTGAATGAATGTGTACGCCTACTTCAAGTGCATGTGATGCATCTACTACTAGTGTATATTAGATTGAGTGAATATGTACGCCTACTTTAAGAGCATGTATTGCATCTACTACATGTGTATATTACATTGAATGAATGTGTACGCCTACTTCAAGTGCATGTGATGCATCTACTACTAGTGTATATTAGATTGAGTGAATATGTACGCCTACTTTAAGAGCTTGTATTGCATCTACTACATGTGTATATTAGTTTGAGTGAATGTGTACACCTACTTCAAGTGCATATGATGCATCTACTACATGTGTATATTAGATTGAGTGAATATGTACGCCTACTTTAAGAGCATGTTTTGCATCTACTACATGTGTATATTACATTGAATGAATGTGTACGCCTACTTCAAGTGCATGTGATGCATCTACTACTAGTGTATATTAGATTGAGTGAATATGTACGCCTACTTTAAGAGCATGTATTGCATCTACTACATGTGTATATTACATTGAATGAATGTGTACGCCTACTTCAAGTGCATGTGATGCATCTACTACTAGTGTATATTAGATTGAGTGAATATGTACGCCTACTTTAAGAGCATGTATTGCATCTACTACATGTGTATATTACATTGAATGAATGTGTACGCCTACTTCAAGTGCATGTGATGCATCTACTACTAGTGTATATTAGATTGAGTGAATATGTACGCCTACTTTAAGAGCATGTATTGCATCTACTACATGTGTATATTACATTGAATGAATGTGTACGCCTACTTCAAGTGCATGTGATGCATCTACTACTAGTGTATATTACATTCAGTGAATGTGTACGCCTACTTCAAGTGCCTGTGATGCATCTACTACTGGTGTATATTACATTCAGTGAATGTGTACGCCTACTTCAAGTGCCTGTGATGCATCTACTACTGGTGTATATTACATTGAGTGAATGTGTATGCTTACTTTAAGTGCATGTTTTGCATCTTCTACATGTGTATATTAGATTGAGTGATTGTGTACACCTACTTTAAGTGCATGTATTTCCTCTACTGCATGTGTATATTAGATTGAGTGAATGTGTATGCTTACTTTAAGTGCATGTATTGCATATACTACATGTGTATATTAGATTGAGTGAATGTGTACGCTTACTTTTAGTGCATGTGATGCATCTACTACATGTGTATACTAGTTTGAGTGAATGTGTACACCTACTTCAAGTGCATATGATGCATCTACTACATGTGTATATTAGATTGAGTGAACGTGTATGCCTTCTTCATGTACATGTGATGCATCTACTACATGTGTATACTAGATTTAGTGAATGTGTAGGCCTACTTTAAGTGCATGTGATGCATCTACTACTTGATTGATTGATTGAATTGGATTTTATAGTCGCACTAACAGCTAAGGTCATATGGCAACTTTCCAGCTTCCATTGGTGGAGGAAGACCCCAGGTGCCCCTCCTCGCAATTTTCGTGCACGGGCGGGCACCTGGGTAGAACCACCGACGTTTCGCAAGCCAGCTGGATAGCTTCCTCACATAAAGATTCCTAGGGCACCTATACTTGTGTATACTAGTTTGAGTGAATGTGTATGCCTACTTTAAGTGCATTTGATGCATCTACTACATGTGTAAACTAGTTTGAGTGAATGTGTATGCCTACTTCAAGTGCATGTGATGCATCTACAACATGTGTATACTAGTTTGAGTGAATGTGTATGCATACTTCAAGTGCATGTGATGCATCTACTACATGTATATTGGATTGAGTGAATGTGTATGCCTACTTTAAGAGCATGTGATGAATCTACTACATGTGTATACTAGATTGAGTGAATGTGTAGGCCTACTTTAAGTGCATGTGATGCATCTACTACTTGTGTATACTAGTTTGAATGAATGTGTATGCCTACTTTAAGTGCATGTGATGCATCTACTACATGTGTATATTAGATTGAGTGAATATGTACGCCTACTTTAAGAGCATGTATTGCATCTACTACATGTGTATATTACATTGAGTGAATGTGTACGCCTACTTCAAGTGCCTGTGATGCATCTACTACTAGTGTATATTACATTGAGTGAATATGTACGCCTACTTTAAGAGCTTGTATTGCATCTACTACATGTGTATATTAGATTGAGTGAATGCGTATGCTTACTTTAAGTGCATGTGATGCATCTACTACATGTGTATATTAGATTGAGTGAATGTGTACGCCTACTTCAAGTGCATGTGATGCATCTACTACATGTGTATATTACATTGATGGAATGTGTACGCCTACTTTAAGTGCCTGTGATGCATCTACTACATGTGTATATTACATTGATGGAATGTGTACGCCTACTTCAAGTGCATGTGATGCATCTACTACATGTGTATATTAGACTGAGAGAGAATTATGTTATTCCGACGCTGGAGAAGAGAACCAGAATAAGAAAAGCTTTAGCAAAGACTAAACATTCCAAGTTAATATTGTGGACTGACCAACCTACTGGTTATTGGGTTGAATAATTGCTTTTTGTCTCGCCTTTTCAATTTTTTTTTAACATTTTCTCATTTCATTTCTGGTCCGTTGATATTTAGCTCTACTGATCAGAGGCCAGCAGAGCCTATGCCGTGTTGCTGTGTCCATTGTCCAACTTGCCCATGAAGTCTAGTTGATCCTAGAAAAAATTCAAGTTGATGTGAAATCCAAGATGGCCACCAAATCTAAAAATAGATTTTTAAAAAACAAGTTTTTAGCGACAACTTCTTGAAAACTCTAAGAGATATTGATATGGGACTTTTTCTAAAATGATCAGCATGTCATGATGTTGGTCATTGTCGAAAATCTTTTTGATTTGAAATTTGTAGCGTCTACTGCTCTGAAACTACCCGACGTCCCTGAAACTTCACAGGAATGTTGCTCTTGATGTCTAAATGATCCTAGCAACATTTCAGGTTTGTCAGAAATTCAAGATGGCTGCCATGGCTAAAAATAGATTTTCAAAATGCAAGTTTGTAGCGACTACTTCTTGAAAACTGTAACTGATATTGATATGGGACATTTTCTAAAATGATCAGTATGACATGATGTTCATCCTTATCAAAAATTATTTTGATTTGACGTTAAACATGGCCACCAGCGGCCATCTTTGTTAACATAGAGTCATATAATGAAAACTTGTAGCGAATATTCCTCTGAACTACTTGACGGATTTTCATGAAACTTCACCGGAATGCTGATCTAGCTATCAAAAACCTATCGGTAGAGCTTCAAGGTCATTGACCTCTTGTTAATGGAGTTACGGCACCTTGACATTTTTTTTTTAATTTCTTGTCGGGCAGCTACTCGTCCTAAACGCCTTGTTGGATTTCGAGGAAACTTGGCAGGAAGCATCGCTAAGATGTCTAGTTGTGCATATTGCGCTTTTGTTCCAGTTTGCTGATTTATGAGGGAGTTATGGCACTTTGACATTTTTAGCTCGACTGATCAGAGATCAGCAGAGCTTATGCCATGGTGCGGCGTCCGTCGTCCGTCCGTCTGTCTGTCCGTCTGTCTGTCTGTCTGTCCGTAAACTTTTATTTGTAGCGACTACTCCTCTGAAACTACTGGATGGATATTCATGAAACTTTACAGAAATGTTACCGATAAAGTCTAGTTGATCCTAGCAAAAATTCATGTTGATGTGAAATCCAAGATGGCAGCCAAAGCTAAAAACAGAGTTTTAAAATACAAGTTTGTAGCGACTACTTCTTGAAAACTATGAGTGATATTGATATGGGACTTTTTCTAAAATGATCAGCATGACATGATGTTGGTTCTTGTCAAAAATCGTTTTGATTCGACGTTAAACATGGCTGCCAGTGGCCATCTTTGTTTACATAGAGTTATATAGTAAAAACTTGTAGCGACTACTCCTCTGAAACTACTTTTCGGATTTTCATGAAACTTTACAGGAATGTTGCTCTTGATGTCTAATTGATCCTAGTAAAATTTCAGATCTGCCAGAAATTCAAGATGGCCATCACAGCTAAAAATAGATTTTTAAAAAATAAGTTTGTAGCGACTACTTCTTGAAAACTATAAGTGATATTGATATGGGACTTTTTCTAAAATGATCAGCATGACATGATGTTGATCCGAGTTGAACATTATTTTGATTCGATGTTAAACATGGCTGCCAGTGGCCATCTTTGGTTACATAGAGTTATATAGTAAAAACTTGTAGCGAATACTCCTCTGAAACTACTTGACGGATGTTCATGAAACTTCACAGGAATGTTGCTCTTGATGTCTAGTTGATCCTAGAAAGATTTCAGGCTCGCCGGAAATTCAAGATGGCAGCCACAGCTAAAAATAGATTTAAAATAAATAAATTTGTAGCGACTACTTCTTGAAAACTATAAGAGATATTGATATGGGACTTTTTCTAAAATGATCAGCATGACATGATGTTGGTCCTTGTCGAAAATCGTTTTGATTCGACGTTAAACATGGCTGCCAGCGACCATCTTTGTTTACATAGAGTTATATAATGAAAACTTGTAGCGACTACTCCTCTGAAACTACTTGGCGGATTTTCATGAAACTTCAAAGGGATGTTGCTCTTGATGTCTAATATATCCTAGCAAAATTTCAGGTCGGCCGGAAATTCAAGATGGCAGCCACGGCTAAAAATAGTTTTTCAAAATACAAGTTTGTAGCAAAATCAATCAGTAGAGCTTCAAGGTCATTGACCTCTTGTTTCTTTAACTTTATTGTCGGCGCTACTCCTCCTAAACGGCTTGTTGGATTTCTACAAAATTTGGCAGGAAGCCTTAGTATGATGTCTAGTTGTGCAAAGCATGGTATATCATTGAAATTTTGAACAAGTTCGAAAACCAGCTAGATCTAGTTAGTAACGACAGGTTATGGCCTTGATTTGTGAAAAATGCTATATTGTATTTTCCTTTGTTAAATCTGTAGTTACTTCATTTTTTATATGATCTTTACCATATTTGTTTAGAATGTTAATATACCACCCCCACCCTACCCCCTGAACCCCATCCCACCCCTCCATTTTTATGAAATTTCATTCATAGAAGAAAGTGGGACAAATTAAAAAATGCCCATGCCAGACTAGACACAGCAGACTTATTGCCCATGATTACCAGGTGAGCGATCTTAGGCCATCCTATTCCTGTTGTTTTTGCAATGTTTTAAAAAAAAAAAACTGATGGGAATTTTATGTCGACAACCCTTGCTTGATATAAGAGTCGTTTTAGCCAGTAAAGCATCCACAGGCCCTCTTGTTTTAATAGAATGGCATTTTGTTTTTAAACAAATTCACTTAAATGTCATCTCAGCAAACGGCAAACTCGATTGTTTATAGTTACTAAAATGTTTACAAACTTTCATTTAAGCATCATTGACCTTTTTATTTTTTCAGTCTAGCCCCCGTTAGGCGAGACATGTGAATCCACGGATTTCTTGTTTTTATAACTGTTGCTAATAGTAATACTAACAGCACAGTAGAAATTTTAATAGCAATACTGACATGAAAATATAATGGAAATATTGGGGAATATAGTAATGCTTATAGCATTGCTCATAGCAAATTAGTAATGTTAATAGCAATGCTTGCAGCAAATTAATAATGTTAATAGAAAAAATAGCAGTGTTAATAACAATGCTATTAACAATACTAACAATTACTAGTTGTGTGGTAAATATTGCAGCTGGTTGTTTTGTATTTTATATTTATTTCAAGATAAAAAGTAAAATTACTAATATAAAAATGAATGCGGAAGAACTATTACAAGATATCATATCGGAACAGACTGAACAGGGTTCCACAGAGTTAAAGCAACAAGACACAAAAAAAAGAAAGATTATCAGCCATAGTTGCTGGTGGCGGTAGCCGTCAGTATTTAGGTAGAGACCTACAACTCACGAATATAGATGGCATGTCCCCAGATGAAATTAACAAACTTTACTGCAGATATGAAGTACGGCTTGGGGCAAGTATGACCAAGACTTTAGGCAATTCTTTTATTAAGTTCTATGTGATGGGAGTATCAAAATAGTTCAATGTAATCAATCCACCAAAACTGATAGAAGATTTGGAGAAAGACCCATTTATTAATCATGCTTTGACAAATGCTTGTTGCGAGTTGTATTACAAGTATGGGATGTACTTAGCGCCATTTACAGCAATGCTGACAACTGTTAGTTAGACATATTGATTTCAATAAAAATAAAAATATAGACAGTAATATAAATGATGGAGAACCAAGAGAGTGATACTCAAACCTGTTGATACAGTTTCTATACAACCTGTTAAACAACAAAAAGTAAAAAATCCAAAACGAATAGAGGCCGGGAAGAAGGGAGCAGCAGCAAGGAAGGCAAAGCGTTTGCTTCAGGTAGAGCAAGATGCACAGGATGCACAAGATGCAAGAGATGCAAGAGATGCAGGACAGATAACAAAAATATCAAGAGGTGAAGAGGAACCAGAGAAAATCAAAATAAATGAATACAAAACTTACATTCCACTGTGTGTGGTATTTATTGCTGGGTTTTGTTTGTATATCTATAACAAGAAATCAGTTGAGCCTGTCCCAAAAGTTGCTATGCAACCAAAGAAAAAAGACCTATTTGATTTTTAATAATTTATTTTAAAAAAAAAATCATATAAAAAAAAAAATGGCAACAAGTATTGACGGAAAACAAATTGTAAATATGTTGCATCACGCTGGAGTGGAAACACTTCTAACTATTGGATATTCTAAGATTGGTAGAAAACTACTAAAAAAAACAGCACCTAAAGTGGATTTTAATATGGGAGATTTTGGGATGCTGTCCATAGATATACTGTTAGCAATGGCTATGAGGGATATGTTGATTAAGCAAGATATTATTCCTGCGAATATTATGAAGTAATTTAGATTTTTTTATACTATATAAAAAAATGGCGAGCGCAGTAGCAATGATGATAGGTGGCGCAGCAATAAACGCATTGGCGTTTAGCGGTTCAAATTATCTGTTTTCAAAAATGGGAAAAAACACAGATGAGGAAAGACAAAGACATGACAAGGCCGTAGAACAATTGGAAGCAGCACAAGCGGCGTGGAATAAAAAAGAACAGAGAGATTAGATTTTATTAATAAGCAACTGCAGAAGGAGCATCATGCAGAACAGACATTTGATGATGTCAGACAAGCTATGAAGCAGTATTATTATATAACTGGTAAACATTTGTCTTCGGAACCAGAACCTAAGTTGACTGATTTCTATACACCATCTCCAGACCAACAGAATAGAGAGATTATGTTTATTGTGATGGGCATGTGTGCAACTGGATTTGTGGCGTATAAATTGATATAGTTTTTTTCTTTTATATTTTAATCTTTGATAGAAAAAAATGGAAAAGATTTATTACAGCCCAAAAGGATTTTGGAGAGGTTATTCAGCAGTTAAGAAGTTGGCAAAGGAGGCTAGTGTCAGTGAGAGACAGGCATTAGAATTTCTAAAGAAACAAGCTGTGTAGCAGATTTATTTACCCGCACCAAAGAAAATAGTTAGACACAGGTTTGATGTTTCCACTAAGAATGAAGTGCGTCAAGCTGATTTGTTATTTTTGCCGCATGACAGTGTGGTCCGCATATGCATTGACTGTGGTTGATATTGCGAGTAGATACAAAGAAGCAGAGCCACTGACTTCAAAGGATAGTAAAGAAGTTGCCAAAGCATTTGAAAAAATATACAGTCGGCATCTGAAATATCCAAAGTTATTACAAGTTGACCCAGGTAGAGAATTCATGGGTGCGGTATCGCAGTTGATGGCGAAACACAAAGTAAATATCAGACGAGGTAGAACAGAGATACACAGAGACCAAGCTATAGTGGAAAGATTTAACAGAACATTAGCTGAAAGATTGTTTGGTTATCAGTATGCTAAGGAAATAGATTCACACAAACGCAACAGAGAATGGATAAAGAGATTACCAGAAGTTGTCAAAGCAATAAATGTGGAGACGAAAAAAAAACTCCTGTTGAAAAAAAAACATTAAAGAAGATCCTATCTGTCGGAATGCCAGTGTGAGATATTTATATCAGCCCGGAGAACAAGAGGGTGGAAGTGTAGATATTCATAAGATTAATAGTTATATGGTGACGCAAGGTATAAGAGTATATTATTTGAAAGCACCAGCACCACAGAGAGGATTTGTCAAAGAAGAACTACTTATTGTTCCTGCTGATACCCAAACGCGTATGTCGTAATACCCAAACGCGTATGGCGTGATACCATCTGGTGCAATGTATCTTTTAGTGTCTAGTGGTGATAGGGTTACTTTGTTTACTGTCATGCCATATATTTGATGATTCTGTGGGCGAATCATATTCATGTCATGGGAGTATTTTTTCTGGTTGAATAACGAGTCCTTGTAGTTTTCAAAGTTTATATGTTTTTCAACCACGTATCTTTTTACACCCTTTGCTTTTTTTATGATCTGCTCATCTGCTCTCAAGATAGAATATAGCTTGGGTCTTAATCCGACATACTCAACTATAGGAACACCAGCACATTCATCTTTCATTTTACCTATCACCTTTTTGTTTGTATCATCGTGCAGTGGATTTTCCAGAGGGTAATCACTCAGATCATACTCCTGTTTCATTTCCTGCATGTCTTTGTACACATCTTCTGTTTCAATGTCAACCAGCAAGCTGTCAGTATCTGTGTATAGTAAAGTGCATTTATCCCCGTATCTTTTCTTTAGAGTGTTGTAGTACCAGTCATACATCATGTACTTTGATAAGTCCAGTACTGACACCTCAACATATATTTGGTTTGTTTAAAGTTAGCTTTGTTTTGTTTACATGTATTGCTGATAAGTCATCTGAGAACTTTATACGTCTGTTAAAGTTGGGCTTGGCTATTATTTTTCTTATCTTCTCATTTTCAGTGCCATCTATTCTCACTAGTTTTATATTCACTCGTTTGCGGAGGTTTTCCATTGTCTTGCCAAACACAGAGTTGTTCATTAGTTTGTAAAAGTCTTTTTCAAAGGTTGAGTTAGCTTTCTTTCTGAAATCTGTATTCTAACGGATATATGGTTCCATCGATGGCTTCTCATTAAATTCTAATACCCTGTGTACTTTGGTTAGCTTCATACCAAGTGATAAATACAGTTGCAAGGTTTTATGATGCACCACGTACTTCTGTTTATCCATAAGATTGGGAACAAGTTTTTCTATGTTTATCATGCTATTATTTTCTAACAGCTCCGTCTGGTAATCAGACAACCATTCTTTTTTTACTGCTAATCTTTCTGGTGCAAGTGGATAGTCATTGTGAGATGTATGGAGTTCTTTGGGATATTCTAGATCTACTTCTAGGATATATCCTTTTCCTTCCTCTGGCTTTGGTAAGATTTCTGATTCCACCCACTTAAAACCAGTATATGGAAGTGGTTGACTCATTGCCCATCCATACAGATTGTTAGCATCCAGATACATTATGTAGTTGTTTTTCTTGCTAGGATTGTAACCAGCAACATGGGGATTATTTGCTTTAGTATATCTTTTTGACACCATACTTATGCCACCTCGCATTCCTTTTTCTACAAACAAGTGCATGTCAATGTCTGTCAATATCAAAGTTCTATCTTTGTTAGTTTTAGTAAAGCATCCCATGATAATCCAGGTGCTGTGTAATAATGCAAAGGATCAAGCTTGTATGCGTTCATGCATGTTTTTCTGAAAGTTTGGAATACATCTGCCAGTAGGGTTACATCAGTTTTTAGATAGAGATCGTGATAGTCTCCAAGAGTTTTACAGTTAAACTCTTTCTATACTTCCTGAGCATGTTCGTAATCCTTAGGGCTTATACTTTCATCTGTGAGACTACTGTAAAACTTGTCTATAGGCGGTAATTGTGTTTCCTCAAATCTTTTTACACTGTCCATATATTCATACGGGTAAACACCTTTCCGCAGAAGTAAATTTGTTGTTCTCCAAACTGATTTTTGGTAATTTTGAAATCAGATTTGTCTGTTGCTTCGATCAATCTCTCCAGAGACGAAGCCATGAACTGGAAACTATCCAAGAACCTGAGTTGTCCTATGCTAAATGATATATATTTTTCAGCGTTGTTTGGGATGCATGTAATATTACCTGATGCTTTGGGTATTTTTTGCATGATGAAATGATCATATCCTTTGAGGTTATGGAATACAACAGGGATGGTTGTTTTATTTGGTTTTATTTTCAGTTTTAGGTTGCAGTTCTTGTGTGCTGCACCTCTATATTCACCTGTGAAATGACATTGGTCTCTTACTTTGCAGTTTTTACCATTTCCTATTTTCTCCTCGCATATCCAACAGTGTGTTGCTTTTTCATAATCTGTCTCATTTTGTTGTGTCATGATTAATGGTTTTGGGTGAGCAAAAGTGTTGTTAATCTTGATCCTCTCACGCTCTAAGTGATTTAAAAACTCTTCAACAACGTCTTTACCTCTGTAAATAATGGGTTCTTCAGCTTTACCATCTAACAACCTGATATCCAAAACCACAGGCTTCGTGTATATTTTGAATTTCAGATTTCTATCCAACTTTGGTTGACTGTGGTTTTATGATACTCTCAAAATCAGCATATATTGCATAAGGTACTGGCATCTGAATTTTATAGTTTTTGAATATGATGTGTTTACCTTTTGGAGGCATTTCTATTCTACAAGGACTTTTGTTGATACCATCTCAGTCTTCCTTGTGTTTGATGAGTAGTCCTTTCCCAGAAAAGCCGTGAAGACAACGATCACAGAAGTAAGTTTGACCATGGTGTTTGTTTTGGTCATCGAGTAGTCTATTCAGATTTTTAATCCAGCAATAGTGATAGTTTGTTGTTAATTTCTTTGGTTCATCAGGATAATCATCAGGGTTATAGTTGTCATCTATAATTTCTTCTTCATTCTCTGAATCATCTTCATTCTCTGAATCATCTATAGTTTCTTCAACCTCAATGTCTTCAGATATTAAGAGCAGATTAATTCGCTCGATATCTTTTGGTTGTTCTGATATGTGATATGGGAAAATGGTTATCTTTTCCTTTTTTCCTTGTTGTGTTATGATATGTCCATAAACATTGACAGCAATGTTGTTTTGTTTCTCTACTTTGGGGATTTGAAAAATTGGAGTGGGAAAGTCAATGTCATCTTTTTTCAAGAACGATATATCAGGATACTTTGATAATCTGTCAGTATGATCTGTGGCAGGGTTAAGAGCAGAATTTATTGCATGAAACAAACATTTATCATCATTGTTTTTTACGTTTATTATTGCTTTCTTGTCAGCTATTGCTTTGGGCAGAGGAATATATGAAGAACCTTTCAATGGTTCATACTTTGCAATATTCAAGTAAAACTTAACACAGTGATCAATCCTGATGCTGTGTTTGTGAATCTTTCAAGACCCTCTTGTATATAAGCAGATGATTCATTGTAAAACTCATTTATTTTCTCAGAGTTTAAGATTGCATTTTGTTCGCTGTGTAATATTGCTGTGGTGTATTTTTTGGTAGCACCATCATCTTTGAATAGATTTACGGTGAGACCTAATTCAAACTTTAATCCATTCATCTCTGTCAGCTCTTCGATGATGTGTTTTTAGCTCTACTGATCAGAGATCAGCAGAGCTTATGCCGTGGTGCGGCGTCCGTCGTCCGTCTGTCTGTCCGTAAACTTTTTTTTGTAGCGACTACTCCTCTGAAACTACTGAATGGATTTTCATGAAACTTAACAGAAATGTTGCCCATGAAGTCTAGTTGATCCTAGCAAAAATTCATGTTGATGTGAAATCCAAGATGGCCGCCAGATCTAAAAATAGGTTTTTAAAATACAAGTTTGTAGCGACTACTTCTTGAAAACTATAAGTGATATTGATATGGGACTTTTTCTAAAATGATCAGCATGACATGATGTTGGTCCTTGTCAAAAATCGTTTTGATTCAACGTTAAACATGGCTGCCAGCGGCCATCTTTGTTTACATACAGTTATATAGTAAAAACTTGTAGCGACTACTCCTTTGAAACTACTTGACAGATTTTCATGAAACTTTACAGGAATGTTGCTCTTAATGTCTAATTGATCCTAGCAAAATTTCAGATCGGCCAGAAATTCAAGATGCCCGCCACAGCTAAAAATAGATTTTTAAAAAAGAAGTTTGTAGCGACTACGTCTTGAAAACAATAAGTGATATTGATATGGGACTTTTTGTAAAATGATCAGCATGACATGATGGTTATCAGAGTCAAACATTATTTTGATTCGACGTTAAACATGGCTGCCAGTGGCCATCTTTGTTTACATAGAGTTATATGATGAAAACTTGTAGCAACTACTCCTCTGAAACTACTTGACGGATTTTCATGAAACTTCACAGGAATGTTGCTCTTGATGTCTAATTGATCCTAGCAAAATTTCAGGTCGCCCAGAAATTCAAGATGGCTGCCATGGCTAAAAATAGATTTTCAAAATACAAGTTTGTAGCGACTACTACTTGAAAACTATAAGTGATATTGATATTGGACTTTTTGTAAAATGATCAGCATGACATGATGTTGGTCCTTGTCAAAAATTGTTTTGATTCAACGTTAAACATGGCTGCCAGCGGCCATCTTTGTTTACATAGAGTTATATAGTAAAAACTTGTAGCGACTAATCCTTTGAAACTACTTGGCAGATTTTCATGAAACTTTACAGGAATGTTGCTCTTAATGTTTAATTGATCCTAGCAAAATTTCAGATTGGCCAGAAATTCAAGATGGCCGCCACAGCTAAAATTAGATTTTTTAAAAAAGAAGTTTGTAGCGACTACGTCCTGAAAACTATAAGTGATATTGATATGGGACTTTTTGTAAAATGATCAGCATGACATGATGGTTATCAGAGTCAAACATTATTTTGATTTGACGTTAAACATGGCTGTCAGCGGCCATCTTTGTTTACATAGAGTTATATAATGAAAACTTGTAGCGACTATTCCTGTGAAACTACTTGACGGATTTTCATGAAACTTCACAGGAATGCTGCTCTTGATGTCTAATTGATCCTAGCAAAATTTCAGGTCGGCCGGAAGTTCAAGATGGCCACGGCTAAAAATAATTTTTCAAAATACAAGTTTGTAGCGACTACTTCTTGAAAACTATAAGTGATATTGATATGGGACTTTTTCTAAAATGATCAGCATGACATGCTGTTGGTCCTTGTCGAAAATCGTTTTGATTCGACGTTAAACATGGCTGCCAGTGGCCATCTTTGTTTACATAGAGTTATATATTGAAAAATTGTAGCGACTACTTCTCTGAAATCTAAATCAATCAGTAGAGCTTCAAGGTCATTGACCTCTTGTTTGATAATGGATTTCTTATCATGGAATAGTTTTGAGGGTCTTTGTATTCCTTGACTGATATTTCGTATGCTTTGAAATAACCACATTTTGGATTGATAAGCAGAGCTTATGCCGTGGTGCGGCGTCCGTCGTCCGTCTGTCTGTCTGTCCGTCTGTCCGTCCGTAAACTTCTTTTTGTAGCGACTACTCCTCTTAACCTACTGGATGGATATTCATGAAACTTTACAGAAATGTTGCCCATGAAGTCTAGTTGATCCTAGCAAAAATTCATGTTGATGTGAAATCCAAGATGGCCACCAAATCTAACAAGAGGTCAATGACCTTGAAGCTCTACTGATTGATTTTGATTTCAGGAAGTAGTCGCTACAAACTGGTTTTTTGAAAATCTATTTTTAGCCGTGGTGGCCATCTTGAATTTCCGGCCGACCTGAAATTTTGCTAGGATCAATTAGACATCAAGAGCAACATTCCTGTGAAGTTTCATGAAAATCCGTCAAGTAGTTTCAGAGAAGTAGTCGCTACAAGTTTTCATTATATAACTCTATGTAACAAAGATGGCCACTGGCAGCCATGTTTAACGTCGAATCAAAATAATGTTCGACTTGAATAACCATCATGTCATGCTGATCATTTTAGAAAAAGTCCCATATCAATATCACTTATAGTTTTCAAGAAGTAGTCGCTACAAACTTGTATTTTGAAAATCTATTTTTAGCCATGGCGGCCATCTTGAATTTCCGGCCGACCTGAAATTTTGCAAGGATCAATTAGACATGAAGAGAAACATTCGTGTGAAGTTACATGAAAATCCGTCAAGTAGTTTCAGAGGAGTAGTCGCTACAAGTTATCATTATATAACTCTATGTAAACAAAGATGGCCACTGGCAGCCACGTTTAACATAGAGTTATATAATGAAAACTTGTAGCGACTACTACTCTGAAACTACTTGTCGGATTTTCATGAAACTTAACAGGAATGTTGCTCTTGATGTCTAATTGATCCTAGCAAAATTTCAGGTCGGTCGGAAATTCAAGATGGCCGCCACGGCTAAAAATAGATTTTTAAAAAATAAGTTTGTAGCGACTACTTCTTGAAAACTATAAGAGATATTGATATGGGACTTTTTCTAAAATGATCAGCATGACATGCTGTTGGTCCTTGTCGAAAATCGTTTTGATTCGACGTTAAACATGGCTGCCAGTGGCCATCTTTGTTTACATAGAGTTATATAATGAAAAATTGTAGCGAATACTTCTCTGAAACTACTTCACGGATTTTCATGAAACTTCACAGGAATGTTGCTCTTGATGTCTTATTGATCCTAGCAAAATTTCAGGTCGGCCGGAAAATCAAGATGGCCGCCACGGCTAAAAATAGATTTAAAAAAATAAGATTGTAGCGACTACTTCTCGAAAACTATAAGAGATATTGATATTGGACTTTTTGTAAAATGATCAGCATGACATGATGTTGGTCCTTGTCGAAAATCGTTTTGATTCGACGTTAAACATGGCTGCCAGTGGCCATCTTTGTTTACAAAGAGTTATGTAATGAAAACTTGTAGCGACTACTCATCTGAAACTACTTGAGGGATTTTCATGAAACTTCACACGAATGTTGCTCTTGATGTCTAATTGATCTGATCAAAATTTCAGGTCGCCCGGAAATTCAGGATGGCCGCCATGGCTAAAAATAGATTTTTAAAAAATAAGTTTTGTAGCGACTACTTCTTGAAAACTATAAGAGATATTGATATGGGACTTTTTCTAAAATGATCAGCATGACATGATGGTTATCCGAGTCGAACATTATTTTGATTCAATGTTAAGCATGGCTGTCAGCGGCCATCTTTGTTTACATAAAGTTACATAATGAAAACTTGTAGCGACTACTCCTCTGAAACTACTTGACGGATTTTCATGAAACTTCACAGGAATGTTGCTCTTGATGTCTAATTGATCCTATCAAAATTTCAGGTCAGCCGGAAATTCAAGATGGCCGCCACGGCTAAAAATAGATTTTCAAAAATCAAGTTTGTAGTCACTACTTCCTGAAATCAAAATCAATCAGTAGAGCTTCAAGGTCATTGACCTCTTGTTTTATTATTATGTTTTCTTAAATTAAAAAATAATTACTAATAATATATAAATTACAAACAATGGAAATGTGTAAGTTCTTAAAAGTGGGCATGCATAAACCTTGTGAGGCTAAACCGACTAAGTGGTCTGAGTATTGTGGTAGACATAATTTTGAGAGTAAAACAAGTAAAGTTAAACAGTGTATTGATTGTGATTTGGGCACGCGTGCAAAAAATGGCATATGTGTTAAGTTTTCTGTTATAAGAGTAAATAAAGAAAAACAAAGAGTTAGAGATTATCTAACAGAAGTTGCAAGACTTAGACGTATAATTGTAAAATAAACTCTAAGTCCTTTAAACATCAGCTCAAAAAATCATATTTTGTTGATTTTGTGTTTATTCGTTGATTGGGTGTAATTTTGATAACAAATCACCTTTTATTAAAAAAATCTTAAAATATAACTCTGGCCCAGCTTATTTCAGCAACTTGTGGTAAGAGTTTCTTATATATATGTATTTTGGGGTTTCTGGATCAAATCTCGAGTAAAACGAGGGGAATGCAATACAGGATGAGATATGGATTGAATGTTGTTTAACGGCTCATCAACGCAGTATAGGTTATTTAGAGCCGCCCCAGAGAGAGAAGGATACATAGGAATCCGGGAACCGTCCCTTCTCTTATTATCGAATAGATTCCTATTGTTCTTTAACGTGCTCGGAGGATAGACCGATACACGGGACCGCCCGGTTTATGTCCCCATCCGAAGGACGAGGCTAAGGGAAATTGTCTTTCCCAAGAACACATCGACGGAAACGATGAGATATGAAATGCCTGTATATTATTCTCTATAATTATAGTAGAACTGTATAATTTATATATTATTACTAATTGCTGATATTATTGCACAAATCATATATTTAAACCTATGGTAGAATAACGAAGACAATAACAATAACAATAACACATCTAAATTTTATTAAATTATATGCAAGCAGTTTTAAAGTGAAATTGATACTGGTGAAATTGATACTGGACTAATAAACTGTGATACTAATGTTCGACAAAATCTTCAAGATTGCCATATGTCCCTTTAAAGTGTCCTATTATTTGTAATTTAACTGGGGCGGTCTTTAATATTATCAGAGAAACTTTCATGTTGTATCATCCATTGTTTTATGTGATAGAATTTCACAATATCTCAACAAAAAAACAAAAAGTAAAGTATCCCAATGAACTGGGACAATTATAGTTAGGCAAAAAAAAAAATTGTGTTTTTGTAACCTGACCCGACTCCCTTATCACTCCTCTTTTTTTTTAAGTTATATATATATACTTTGTCATCAGTAGGTTTAGAGTGTACATAATGTTTATAAAATGTGACTGTTGTTGGCGGGATACTTTAATGAGAATAATAAAAAAATCTGTACAAATCGGGTTCTGCCACTCAAATAAATCTAATATTTTTCAAGCTTATTAAAATCTTCATTTATAAAAACCACTTTAAATAACTATAGAAATGCATTCCCGAATTTCCCTCTATCATCAAGTTTATAGCTTCAGATTACCCAGGGCTAGGCTCAGTCTCAGAGCTGGAACTTGGAGATGCACCTCAACATTTGCAAAGATGTGAAGGTGGGGGGAGCAAACTAAACTATTTTTGGGGAACATTGGGTGATATTTTCAGTGAACAAGGGAACATAGACCCCACTGGGAGGGTCTCATCATAGAAATAATACATCAGTGCTATATTAATATTAAATTTTAACGGAGACACTAAACATGGACATGCACGAAATAAAACACATTTATGGGTCAGTACCGAGTACTGTACATACCTTTCATCCTTTGTTTTGTTTATGTCCACCGTTTTTTTACCTTATATAAATGGGACCGATAAACGGCCTCATTCCAAATTGAAAATTTGACCTTTTTTCCCAATTTCCAACTAAAAAATTCCCAAATCGAAGTTGTTTTTCCGCCAATCTTTCTCCTGGGATATTCTCAATACACAGATGTAATAGATCTTCCCAGTTCTGTTTTAGATTAATCTTCTTAATAAAGTTTTTTACCAGGGTTGTATGTTTCTTCTGCTTTTCTGTGTAAATTGAAAAGCAAAACACAGCCTCGTCACCCGATGACGCCGCCTTGTTAATTGTTTATGCGTTGCAGAAACGCTTTACCGCTTGTAGGTTATCGAAACGCTTTACCGCTAGTATATTCTACTATGTAACAAGCGCTTCAGTGAGCGATGGGTTAATACTAAATAAAGGACGAATAACAGAAATCGTCTGGGCCAGGAAACTCTTTCCTCGGTCATGAGAATATGCAGAGGATCTGGTGCAACCCTAAATGACAATGAACTTAACAGCATTGTTAACATTTTCAGGGACAACAAAAACAGGGAAATTATTCTGTAACAACACAGTGAAGTACAATAAAAACTTGAAACATTACAGTTGTGAAAATATTTTATCATGTAAATCATCAATAAATATGTAATATTTCACAAAATACAAAAACAACATTTTCCTCCAATTCTGAGCAAAAACACGCTTTTTTTCCCAATTTTGAGAAAAATCTCGTGTTTTTTCTCAATTTGACCGGCCACGGACCCATTCCCAGAATCGTGAAAAAAAACGCTGATGTCTAATCACCAAAGTTGTTGGTGTCCCTAATCGAGGCGAACGTGACATGACTCAACTCATGTGGTCTACATGACATGACCTTGATTCGGGCTTGAGTAGCTCAAGTTGACTGTATTTTTAGTAGCTGTTCTACAAGTATTTTGTTACATCATTCAACCATAACAATAGTTAACACATGAATAGGTCTGTCTTTTTGCTCATTAAATCCTGGAATTGTAAATTATTCACTTGCAATTATCCACAGTTCATTCAACCGTAAATCAACACAACAAATTACTGCTAACTATAGGCCTATATAATAGTTGCGATTTTTAATAAGCGCCAAGTGCGGCTGATTTTTACCGTAAACGTTAAAGGAAAGGCAGAAAACGTGTTTAAAGGTTGACTTACTGACATTTTATCCGGGGCAGGAAATAACTATGTCCGGGAGTAGAAAATATTAATGTTTTACATTTCTGTTATTGATTTTCAGTTTTGCTTATTTAGCTTGTAGCGGCCATTTTGAAAAATGTGTGTTTTGAGTGACAAAAAAGGGTGACCATCTTTCAAAACGGTCTCAAAAAATGGGTAATCATGAATTTTGCCGAAATTTTCAGGAAAGGTAGTAGAGGTACTGATCTATCATTCCTGTTAATTTAAGCCAAATTGGAGACTACCCATTTTTTGTGACCGTTTTGAGAAATCGGCAATTTTGCAGTTTCAAAAAACTCAAAATTTCCGATCTTCACATTTGAACAGCGATTTAGGCTATGCAAAATATGCCAATAATAGTCAAAATGAATGCTCTGTGGATGTTTAACGTATAAACTTACTTTATTCATTGTCTGTGTTGTTTTTGCATTCAAAATTGGCTTAAGCTAACTGCAATTTCCGCGTAACTGCACGTGAGTGCAAATTGGGACTACTTTGTGTCAAAACACTTGAAATTCAAAAGTGAGTTGTGCGGTGTGTGCGCGTGAAAAGCTTCAGCTGCTGCTGCACTGATAATTTGTGTCTGCTCCGTAACTGGATAACTACTAATGAGACTGCGATGAAATTTCACACAATAATAGAGAGTAATGAGAGGAAGTACAGAGTGCAAGAACCGTACTTCTGTGGCTGTTATTTCATGCATTTAAGTTTCTCAATTTTTATCTTTTATCCAATGCATATTCTACTCAAAAGGTTAGAACAATGTAACAGTGTATTGCAGTCATATGTAATAAGTGAAACAAACTGATGATATGCCAAAATAATTATAAAGTATATGATACGTTGGTTTTCCAGGCATCATAAAATTGTCTTCCAAGTTTTATACCATTTATAATAAAGATGGCCTTAACATGATGTCATGGATCTCTACCAACATTATGCTTAAAGGTCTATATCTCTTACCGTTACTTGGTCCTGTCTTAATTCCAGTATGGGAAAGCTTATATATATTAACAGGATTTTATAATGGGTATTTCAACAATAAAACATTCAATATTTCCACTTATAAATTTTTTACTTATGAAATTTTTTCTTCTATTAACTTAAAATATATACTTTGTACTTGGAAATCTAGGATACAATGACACTGTAATATGATATTAATGATGTCAAGAAAGAAGAAATATTTTGACATCATAATACACATTACGTTGCTTTTTAATGGTGTAATTTTTTCGATAATTGTATGTTCAACAATTTACTTCAAAAGCCTTTATTTTCTCAAATGCAAAATTATTGTGGCAGGCCAGTGGCCTAGTTGACTTAACGCCAAAATGCCCGGTCTTTAATTCCTCTGAAAAAAAACACCTGGGTACAACTCATTGCAATGAGATCAAATTTAAGCTACAAATCTCTACAGGGATGTTGAAATTAACACAGTTGCCATTATTGACATGTTTGCTGATCTTAAAAAAATTATAGTATAATGTTCATAACACAATTCATCAGGCACATGACCAATCCAACAGCCTAACATTATATACTCAGTTGAAAAAGAAACTGGACACTTTGAACATTTTACTTTACACCCTATCCTCTTTATCAAGCGACAGTGCCTTAATGATTCGACCTATTGAAAAACAAATGACAACATAATATCGGCAATGGAATGATAAAAACTTTGGTACCAAACATGGCATATTCATTTTGGAATTTGTCAATTTAATTCTAAATTTTTTTTATATACAATTAGATCTAAACAAATTCAGTGTCGACTTTCTTTTGCATTACTGAGTCTAGTTATTGTAAAATTGTATCTAGAGACACAATTTTTATAATTAATTATAATTTAGAAAAAAGTTTATCAAACAAAATGTAAGGTTTTGGTATCATGTTTTTATGTCGCCTTTTTGAAGAAATTTTCGAAGAAAAATGCGATACATAGGGATCACTTTGTCGTCCGTCCGTCAGTCAGTCTGTCAATCCGTCACGAAAACTTAACGTTGGCTATAACTTTCTCATTTCTTCATATTTCCTCATCAAACTTTCAATATATACTTATCATGACAACACCGACATAACCATACTAAAATATAAAGGTCAAGGTCACACTGAAGGTCATTATATAGGTTAAATACTCAGTTTTTTCTTCACGAAAACTAAACGTTGGCTATAACTTTCTCAGTTCTTGATATTTCTTCATCAAACTTTCAATATATACTCATCATGACAACACCGACATAACCATACTAAAATATAAAGGTCAAGGTCACACTGAAGGTCGTTATATGGGTTAAATACTCAGTTTTTTCTTCACGAAAACTTAACGTTGGTTATAATTTTCTCATTTCTTGATACTTCTTCATCAGACTTTCAATATTTACTTGTCATGACAACAACGACATGGCCATATTAAAATATAAGGTCAAGGTCACACTAAAGGTCATTATATGGGTTAAATACTCCTTTTTTCCTTCACGAAAACTTAAATTGTCTATAACTTTCTCATTTCTTGATATTTCTGCATCAGACGTTCAATATATACTTATCATGACAACATCGACATGGCCTTACTAAAATATAAAGGTCAAGGTCTCACTGAAGGTCATAATATGGTTAAATACTCAGTTTTTTCTTCACGAAAACTAAACGTTGGCTATAACTTTCTCAGTTCTTGATATTTCTTCATCAAACTTTCAATATATACTCATCATGACAACACCGACATAACCATACTAAAATATAAAGGTCAAGGTCACACTGAAGGTCATTATATGGGTTAAATGCTCAGTTTTTTCTTCATGAAAACTTAACGTTGGCTATAACTTTCTCATTTCTTGATATTTTTTCATCAAACTTTCAATATATACTCAGCATGACAACATCAATATGACCATACTAAAATATAAAGGTCAAGGTCAAACTGAAGGTCATTATATGGGTAAAATACTAATTCTTTTCTTCACGAAAACTTAACGTTGGCTTTAACTTTCTCATTTCTTGATATTTCTTCATCAAACTTTCAATATATACTCATCATAACAACACAGACAAAACCATACTAAAATATAAAGGTCAAGTCACACTGAAGGTCATTATATGGGTTAAATACTAATTTTTTTCTTTACGAAAACTTAACGTTGGTTATAACTTTCTCATTTCTTGATATTTCTTCATCAGACTTTCAATATATACTTGTCATGACATGGCCATATTAAAATATAAAGGTCAAGGTCACACTGAAGATCGTTATATGGGTTAAATACTTAGTTTTTTCTTCACGAAAACTTAACGTTGGTTATAATTTTCTCATTTCTTGATACTTCTTCATCAGACTTTCAATATATACTCATCATGACAACATCGACATAACCATACTAAAATGTAAAGGTCAAGGTCACACTGAAGGTCATTATATGGGATAAATACTCAGTTTTTTCTTCACGAAAACTTAAAGTTGGTTATAATTTTCTCATTTCTTGATACTTCTTCATCAAACGTTCAATATATACTCATCATGACAACATCGACATGGCCTTACTAAAATATAAATGTCAAGGTCACACTAAAGGTCATTATATGGGTTAAATACTCTTTTTTTTCTTCACAAAAACCTAGTCAGGTCAGTTTGTCAAGGTCATTTATCTGGGTCCAAAAAAACTTGTTATACTGACAAAGAGTTGACAGGCGACACACGTGTTCCGCGGAACACCCATCTAGTCGTTAATTGGGAATGTACAATGTTTAGATACACATTTTAATATTTTGAAAACTTGAATTATCAAAATCCAAGTCGTCCAAAATCATATGAATATAGGTCTATTATGTATAACCACCAGTGTACAAACATAGTTTATTTTCGAATTTTGATTCTGTTTGATGCAGTTAGTTATGTGTATTAATGCATTGGAAATATGCCCAAACTCATAATATCTATCTTATTAATTTAAATGCCGTTGGTGTACATATTACAATTAGAATCATGACCTGTGTACTCCCTGAACTATGCTTTACTTTCTGGTTAATTATTTTAAATGAAAATGTCGGTCCAGAAAGCTTGACTTGTCTTGGAAGCATTTTCTTGCTAAATCATAAATATTAATTTTAGATGGGAATTATATTTTTAACATTTGTGTATATTATTCAAATAAAGCATATTTTAAATTTATGTTGATTTACCTTGTCCATTTACACTAACTTTTTATAAAGTTTATATAGGTTTAGAATGCATTTTCTCTAAATAAGGTTAAAATGCTTTTTCATTGCATTAAGGACCCAAATCCAAAATTGTTGAAGAAAGATAACTGCAGCATGAAATAAATAAGAAAATGGATTGGAAGTATTTAAATTTGTATCGCCAACATTTTAATGAAGGCTCACAATTCATATTTCAGTACCAGTCAGATATTAGTGGTAATGATATAACAACAAATCCTGGTTTGAAAAAAGTTGATGACAAGGACGCAGGCGATGCCACTCTACAGGAGATAAATGTCATTGGTCTGGTGTCACAGAAGGAAAAGCTCAGAATACCCGAGCTGCCACAGTAAAATGCAGACCATTGAAAGAAAAAAAATCGTGATTTTAGGTTTGAAATTCTCTATGTTCATCTTTTATCTAATGCATATTCTACTCAAAGAGTTAAAACAATGTAACAGTGTGTTGCAGTCATTTACTACTCAAAATTTGCTAAGAACCACTTTTTTGCTGTCTAAATTTCTTGCTGAAATAAATAGAATTATTTCTATTTCACATGAAATTATTTAGGGCAGTGTAGGGTCGTGATCTCATGACTTGATTCAAATATTGTGGAATTGTTGAAGTGTCAATGATATTAATATCTTTATTGTGAATTAATTTCTAATAAAATTATATGGAAGAATAAAAATGATCCTTAGCAAATTTTGAGTAGTATATAGTATGAGTGGAACACACTGATGGCATTCCAAAATAATAATGATAAAACATAATATGATGTGGCCGCTTTCTGAGCATCATATCATTTTTTTTCCAAATTTTATAACGTCGGTTTAAACAGTATTTATTTCGTAATGTTCAAATCTATGTTATATACAAATATTAATAGTAAGAATCTGAAAATAAGCTTATCAAAGCTTATATAAATTCATCTCCTTTTATAACGTTGATAATAAAGCGTGCCTAAACATGATATTCATGGGCGCATGCCAGATTTTGTCAGTCTTAATTCATAATTTTGATAAAGCATCATCAAAATAAACTGACCAATCAGTGACAAGAAATATGACAGACCTCTAACTTCCGGACGTGATATACTCGATCTTTATTCTTGCTGTTCAACCAAGTTTATTGTTAAAATTAAGGTATTTACAGTGTGACTATTTTAAAACCCTGCATATTCCATGCACATTTATGCAAATTGATTCTATATATGTACCTTTCAAAATTGAATCTTGAAAATTATTATCTTTATTTTACTATAGAACTTAAGGATAAAAACCAAGTAACACAAATTTTATCACCTAGTGAAAATAAAGTAAAATCTCAACATTTCGACAATGACAAATTATGAATATCAGGGAAAACGTGGACTGTAGTGTCAAAAACCAGCTCTTATTCTACTGATAAATGCCTTATTCTTTCTTGTGAACATTATAGCACCTTAATTTTGCATTTCATCTTTACCAACTTGGCCAGAGTGTTGATATAAATAAAGTTAAAAAATTATACCAAAGATCTGATGAGTAACGCAGAGTTATGGCCCTTAATTTATTAAAATGCTACATTTTGCTTCATTAGCATTTTTTTAGCAAACTCTTCTGAAACTTAAATAATTGATTTGGAACCAAATTGATTGGTTTGAAGTAGTTGGTCCTAAACAAAATTCATTTTCCTTTCAATTTTTGTCAGGAAAGAGGTATTGCAATGAAACTTGCAGGTTAGGTAGCTTATATGAGATTGCATTTGGGGTCACTAGGGTCCAGGTCATTGTTACTAAAAATAGAAAAATGGTCTCCGCTCAATAACTTTTGTCAGGAATGAGGTATTGCAATGAAACTTGCAGGGTTGAAACCTTATATGGAAAGGATGCTTGGAATCGCATTTGGAGTTACTAGGGTCAAGGTCAAGGTCACTGTTACTTATCATAGAAAAACGGTTTCCGCTCAATAACCTTCATTAGAAATGAGGTATTGCCATGAAACTTGCAGGGTAGATAGCTTATATGGAAAGGAAGCTTGGGATTGCATTTGTGTCACTAGGGTCAAGGTCACTGTTACTAAAGAAAAATGGTCAATAACCTTTGCTAGGATTGAGGTATTGCGATGAAACTTACAGGGTAGGTAGCTTATACAGAAAGCAATCTTGGGATTGCGATAGCATTTGGGATCATTAGGGTCAAGGTCACTGTTACAAGAATAGAAAAACGGTTTCTGCTCAATAACTTTTGTCAGGAATGAGGTATTGCAATTAAACTTGCGGTGTCGGTAGCTTATATGGAAAGGAAGCTTGGAATCGCAGTTGGGTCACTAGGGTCAAGGTCACTGTTACTAAAAATAGAAAAATGTTTTCCACTCAATAACTTTTGTAAGGGGTGAGGTATTGCGAAGAAACTTGCAGGGTATGTAGCTTATATGGAAAGAAAGATTGAGATTGCATTTAGAGTCACTAGGTTGAAGGTCAAGGATTTCTCAAAATATGGAAGTTATATACCTCGTCGTCAGTAGGTTTAGAAATGGTGTACATATGTTGTAAAATATGACTGTTGTTGGCGGGATAGCTAATTTAATAAATTCAAGAGTTAAATTTATTAGCTTTAGGTATGGTACATGCTTTTATTAGCTCTACTGGCCGAAGGCCAGCAGAGCTTATGGGATGCCGAGTTGTCCGTCGTCCGTCCGTCCGTCGTCCGTCGTCCGTCCGTTGTTAACTTTTGTCTCGTTAAGACGATAGGGCCTTCATTTTTCATCCGATCTTTACCAAACTTTAACAGGTTGTTAATATCAATGAAAGCTCGGATGAGTTCGAAAACCAGCCAGATCGGACAAGTAACAGCAGAGTTATGGCCCTTGATTTAGTTAAAAATGCTATATTGCTACATTTTGCCTCGTTAAGACGATAGGGCCTTCATTTTTCATCCTATCTTTACCAAACTTTACCACATTGTTAATATCAATGAAAGCTCGGACAAGTTTGAAAACCAGCCAGATCGGACCAGTAACAGCGGAGTTATGGTCCTTGATTTAGTTAAAAATGCTATATTGCTATATTTTGCCTCGTTAAGACAATAGAGCCTTCGTTTTTCATCCTATCTTTACCACATTGTTAATATCAATGAAAGCTCGGACAAGTTTGAAAACCAGCCATATCGGACTAGTATCAGCGGAGTTGTAGCCCTTGATTTAGTTAAAAATGCTATGTTTTGCATCGTTAATACGATAGGGGCTTCATTGTTCATTCGATCTTTACCAAACTTAATCAGATTGTTAATATCAATAAAAGCTCGAACAAGTTCTAAATCCAGCCATATCGGACCAGTAACATCGGAGTTATGGCCCTTAATTTACTTCAAAATGATATATTTTTTCTCGTTAAGACGATAGGGCCATCATTTTTCATCCGATCTTTACCAAACTTCACCAGCTTGTTAATGTCTATGAAAGCTTTGTCAGGTTCGAAAAACAACCAGATCGGCCCAGTACCAGCGGAGTTATGGCCCTTGATTTTGTTAAAAATGCTATAATTTGCCTCGTCGTTCGATAGGGCCTTCATTTTGCATCTGATCTTTGCCAAACTTTACCAGCTTTTACGACTGTCTTTTTTATATTATTATTAATTTTATTTTAATTATTATTATTTCTTTTTTTTGGAAATTATTCCTTTGTATATATATATATATTATTATTTTTTTTAGCTCTATGTTGGACCAGTCGGACCAGTAACAGAGGAATTATGGCTCTTGATTTAGTTAAAAATGCTATATTTTGCCTCGTTAATACGGTATGGCCTTCATTTTTCATCTGATCTTTACCAAACTTTACCAGGTTCTTTAGTTATGGCCCTTGATTTAGTTAAAAAGCTGTATTTTGCCCGAAACTTTCAAAAAAAATGTAAATGGCAGTCACTCGCTTCATTGATGTTATAAGAGCCAACATAGCCAGTAGAGCGTCCACAGGCCCTCTTGGGCCTCTTGTTAAAAATTATTTGAATTTAAAAAAGGCAAAATAATGTGTTGTGATTTCATACAATAGGCAGGGGTCGAATTTCACTCTTACGGACTCGCAAAATGCGAGTTTGAGTTTTCAGATTGCTACTGAAAATTTCGAGCGCTTTTTTCTGTGAGTAAAAATAAATAGCACATTTTAGCGCGATTTTTAATAAATTCGGAAAAATATAAAGTAAAGCATTCCGTTCATAATTATATCTTTAATATTTTTTTCTGTACACCAAGATAAACAGAAGCATTTATTTAAGCTTTTGAACCCCAATCATTGGATTGGCACAATAAAAAAAAAAAAAAAAAAATGTTTTGTTTTTTGTTTTTTAAATTGAATTTTTTTTCCTCTAAATTGGGAAAAAGAGATATGTATTGGCATTGGGAATATGACCGAATTTCGGCTATTAAAACAGCCAAAAAAAGCTCTGTAACTTTATGTATGTATCCTGAAGAAGGCGATAAAAGCCAAAAGCGCTCAATATAATTGTGTTGGTTTAAATACTGTTTGGTTGATAATTTGTCTAACATTTATATATATCATCTTCATCAGGGGTACACAAACACGAAAAGAACAAATATGAAACAAAAAACCACTAAAATGTACGGCCGTTTAAATAAAACTCTTTAAAAAAAAACTTATCGTTTGCCAGTGTTGCAGGGACTGGTTACTTTGAATAGACACTTTGGAGCCAAATGTGATACTAATAAAAGAACATATCTGGTTGCATGAGGGTAAAACTGTATGCTGACATTTAGTTAAGAAGAGAGAGTGAAGATGTGAAAAAGATAACACAAACCCTACCTCAAAATATAAAACCTAAAATCGATACTGTTGTTTTTTAAAGAGTTTTATTTAAATGGCCGTGTATTTTAGTGTTTTTTTGTTTCGTATTTGTTCTTTTCTTGTTTGTGTTCTCCTGATGAAGACGTAAGCCGAAAGCGCTTGGGTTTTTATAAACTTTAGCACTGTATATATGTTTTTCCCCCCCATCTCTCTCTATCTCTCTCTACATACATATATATATATATATATGGAGAAAATTGTGTACAAACCACTTACCAGCCGATTCAACCCGCGCCTGGGACACCAACTTCGACACAGCGACACAGCGCCTCGCACAATAACCAGCGCCTTAGACCACTCGACCACCTAGCCAATCTAAAAAGAATGGTTTCGGTGGACGGGTCATACTAAGTTCATACTTACTGAACGTGTCGGTCTGATACAGTTTATCAGCGTGTGTTGCAGCTATCCTTTTTAAGGAAGTGAATGCATACGTTTGGTTTCTGTTTCTTTCATCATAGCTAGACGCCCTGTCGTAGTTCGTCCGAAGGTTGTCTGTCCTTGGTTGTTCGCAAATACTTATCCCTATAATATATATATATATATATATATACCGAGTTGTTTTCAATGTTGTGTATTTAAAGAAAAAAAGTTGTTAATCAGTTCGATTTTATAAATGTTTTGATAAATTTAAGTAAGCTTATTTCCATTTTGGAGTTCTAATACTGCTGTTTCCGGCCATTCATAGCTAAGCATGTATCCCTTCATTGGCCCAAGTGTTAAGAGTTATGCAGTTTGGTGTCACCTGAGTTTATTCTTCTCTAAAGGTCTTGATGAACTGCTTTAACAATGGAGTCTTCTAGACGTGATGCAATAATGTAACCCATTTGCTTTGTGAACCAGGGTCAGATGTTTGGTACCATCTCAACTGTTTCTAAAATGAATTCAGGTTACACTTTGCTTTCAAACTAATTTAATTACCAAAACCCAAAAAGTTGGAAATCAGCTTACTTGGCATTTTTAGCTCTACTGGCCTCTTGGCCAGCAGAGCTTATGGGATGGTGTGGTGTCCGTCGTCCGTCGTCTGTTAACTTTTACCTCGTTAAGACGATAGGGCCTTCGTTTTTCATCCAATCTTTACCAAACTTTAACAGGTTGTTAAAGTTCGAAAACCAGCCATATCGGACTAGTAACAGCGGAGTTATGGCCCTTGATTTATACTATATTTTGCCTCGTTAAGACAATATGAGCTTCGATGTTCATCCGATCTTTACCAAACTTTTTCAGATTGCTAATGTCGTTGAAAGCTCGAACAAGTTCGAAAACCAGCCATATCGGCCCAGTAACAGCGGAGTTTTGGCCCATGATTTAGTTAAAAATGCTATATTTTGCCTCGTTAAGACAATAGGGGCTTCAATGTTCATCTGATCTTTACCAAACTTTATCAGATTGTTAATATCAATGAAAGCTCAGACATTTTCGAAAACCATTTATATCGGACCAGTAAAAGCTGAGTTATGGCCCTTGATTTAGTTCAAAATGCTATATTTTGCCTCGTTAAGACGATAGGGCCTTCATTTTTCATCCGGTCTTTACCAAACTTTACCACATTGTTAATATCAATAAAAGCTCAGACAAGTTTAAAAACCATTTAATATCGGTCTAGTAACAGCAGAGTAATTGCCCTTGATTTAGTTAAAAATGCTATATTTTGCCTCGTTAAGACAATGGGGCCTTCAGTTTTCATCCGATCTTTACCAAACTTTATCAGATTGTTAATGTCAATGTAAACTTGGTTAAGTTCGAAAACCAGCTAGATCCGACCAGTAACAGCGGAATTATGGGCCTTGATTTTGTTAAAAATGCTACAATTTGCCTCGTCATACGATAGGGCCTTCATTTTGCATCTGATCTTTGCCAAACTTTACCAGATTTTATGACTTTCTTTTTTATAATTTTTTTTTTCTTGATTTTTTTTTAATGTTTTTGTTTTGATTTTGTTGTTTTTTTCGAAAAAAATGTGATTTTTTTTTTTTTAATTATTATTTATTTTTTTTTTTGAAGTTTTTTTTGAAGTTTTTTTTGAATTTTTTTTTTGAAGTTGTTTTTTTTGAATTTTTTATTTTTGAAGTTTTTTTATCTCTATGTTGGACCAATCAGACCAGTAACAGAGGAGTAAGGCTCTTGATTTGGCTAAAATAATTAAGTTTTGCCTCGTTAATATGGTAGGGCCTTCAATTTTCATCTGATCTTTACCAGACTTTACCAGATTCTTTAGTTATGTCCCTTGATTTAGTCAAAAAGATGTTTTTTGCCCGAAACTTTCAAAAAAAAATGTAAATGGCAGTCACTTGCTTCATTGATGTTATAAAAGCCTTGTTAGCCAGTAGAGCGTTCACAAGCCCTCTTGGGCGTCTTGTTTCTTTTCTGTTTTTCTAAAAATGTTTATTTTTCTGGAAGTTTATAGTTCCAGGTTTGATTGTTATAATATGTGTAAAAGAGTGTGTGGTACTTTATTTCCAAAATCTAAATAATGAAAAGTCATTTAAATAGTTAAAATTATGGAGAGAAAAAAATCACATCGAATATACTTGTTCAAGTTACATGTCTCTTTCAAAACAGAATATATTTTTATTGGGAGTAGACATTTTTAATTGCAACTGTTATTGTGTACCAGGAGATGTTGTGGGTTTACCCTAGGGATAAGTCGGCTACAAAGTACATGTGGTAGACTAGAATTGTTGAAATGACACCAAGCACACTCGGGTGTGGATTTAGGCTCTGTGGATGTCCAAAAGAATTTAGACAATATCTTAATTCGTGGTGACAAAATTAAAATAATTACGACACAGGGGGGTTTTGAGTTCTTTAGTGGAGGGAATATGCCAAACATTTTTAAAATGTATCTAATTTTCCTGGTTGTGACCCTCAACCTCCTGGTGGGACAAAAATATGATAGGTGCATTTTATATGAAGACCATCATCTATTCAAATGATTTTAACATGAGGGAAGAAAAAATCGCTGCAGGCACTATAAGTAGAAAAAAAAATTAACATAACAGAGTTAAGGTATAATATTTTAACAAGTAACAAAAACAATGATTTGACCACTTTAATAAGTTCAAATTACATGTTTTCAAATGAATAAAGTTAACCAAATGTTTTTTGACTGTTTCCTTCTGTTAATCACTGTAACTAATCTTGTTGTTAATCACTTGTGTGTTTCAGTTATAATTATATTTGTAATAAAAGTTGTAGTTAGAATCAGAGTAGGTTTTCTGTTCAATTCCACTTTTCTTAAAATATCTGTGTCCATTGTTATTTGATTAGGAACATGCTATTCTTATTTTTAGCTCTACTGATCAGAGATCCGCAGAGCTTATGCCGTGGTGCGGTGTCCGTCGTCCGTCCGTCTGTCTGTAAACTTTTTTTGTAGTGACTACTTCTCTGAAACTACTAAATGGATTTTCATGAAACTTTACAGAAATGTTGCCCATGAAGTTTAGTTGATCCTAGCAAAAATTCATGTTGATGTGAAATCCAAGATGGCCACCCAATCTAAAAATAGATTTTTAAAAAACAAGTTTGTAGCGACTACTTCTTGAACACTCTAAGAGATATTGATATGAAACTTTTTCTAAAATGATCAGCATGACATGATGTTGGTCCTTGTCGAAAATCGTTTTGATTCGAAGTTAAACATGGCTGCCAGCGGCCATCTTTGTTTACATAGAGTTATTTAGTAAAAACTTGTAGCGAAAACTCCTCTGAAAGTACTCGACGGATTTCCATGAAACTTTCTTGTCGTGCCCTTAATTGTTTATTCTCTTACTGCTCTGGCTTCTGCAAAGTCATTGAGTACCTTCATTGTGGCTTTCTAGGCTATTGGTTTTTTTGTATTATATTTACACGAGCATATTTGTGTTTTACTTATATTGCCTATTGATGCTGCCTTGTTGGTTAGATATTAGATCATGTCGGGGATTTCTTTATTTACACTGTCCTGTTTTAATGGGATGACAGTAGGGTAAGTGTGAGGTTTGGTACTGCACCCTAGAACCGGTTTAAACCCCCAGTGGCCTACTTTGCCACTGACCGTTCCACGGCGGTAGCCATATTGTCAACCCTTTATGTGTTTGTGATGTCGTTTGCATTTATTATTGCTTTTGCCTTCTTGTTTGTCTGTTTGCATGTTTGTTTCTGTGTTTTGTGGTTTACTGTCCTCCTTGAATGCTACTTTCCCTGTCCGATCTTTTTATATTTCTTTGTAGCGACTACTCCTCTAAAACTACTCAACGGATTTCCATGAAACTTCACAGGAATGTTGCTCTTGATGTCTAAATGATCCTATCAACATTTCCTGTTGGTCGGAAATTCAAAATGGCCGCCACAGCTAAAAATAGATTTCCAATAAATAAGTTTGCAGCAAGTACTTCTTGAAAACTATAAGTGATATTGATATGGAACTTTTTCTAAAATGATCAGTATGGAATGATGTTGATCCTTGTCAAAAATTATTTTGATGCGACATTAAACATGGCCGCCAGCGGCCATCTTTGTTTACATAGAGTTATATAATGAAAACTTGTAGCGACTACTCCTCTGAAACTACTTGACGGATTTTCATGAAACTTAACAGAAATGTTGCTCTTGATGTCAAATTGATCCTAGCAAAATTGCAGGTCGGTCGGAATTTCAAGAAGACCGCCATGGTAAAAATAGATTTTCAAAATACAAGATTGTAGCGACTACTTCTTGAAAACTATAAGTGATATTGATATGGGACTTTTTCTAAAATGATATATAGTAGAAAGAGAATTGGCCCAAGACATAACCTTGGGGTACATCTTTAGTGACTACTTGAAAACTATAATTGATATTGATATGAGACTTTTTCTAAAATGATCAACATGACGTGATGTTGATCCAATTAGTTTGATTCGACATTAAATATTTTGATTCGACATTAAATATGGCCACCAGCGGCCATCTTTGTTTACATAGAATCATATAATGAAAACTTGTAGTGACTACTGCTCTGAAACCACCTGACGGATTTTCATGAAACTTCACAGGAATGTTGCTCTTGATGTCTAGTTGATCCTAGCAAAAGTTCAGGTCGGTTGGAAATTCAAGATGGCCGTATTGGTTAAAAATAGATTAAAAAATGTGATTTTGTGGTGACTACTTCTCAAAAAACATAAGTGATATTGATTTGGAACCTTTACCAAAACCGACATCTTGCAAGCTGATCAGGGTTTAACTGTCTTGGTGCTCATCAGTCATTTGATCGAAACACACCTTTGGACTACAAATGGACTGGTCCAAATTTAAAAAACAGTCCATTATACATTCATAGAGGGGTAAGGATTTAGTCTCTTTTGTATTTTGACTCTCAGAAAAAGACTGAAAACAAATTGTAGGATTTTAAGATTTTATTTTAATTCTGATTTTTCAACTATAGCCTGAGACAAGAGCAAATCTACTGAGATAGTAACAAAATTCCCATATTTACACATTTTTCTTTTTTACATAAATGACTGAAGTAAAAATAATGTCTGCTAATTGTCAGGGCCTTGGGTCAGCAGAAAAGCGACTTGATGTTTTTAACTATATCAAAAGTAAAAAGTGTCATATCTTTTGCCTACAGGATATACATTCAACACCTGTAACTGAGAAGTTTATTCGTTCAGAATGGGGTAATGAGTGCATTTTCATCTCGGGTAAATCAAAGGCCCGAGGAGTAGCTATACTTTTTAACAAAGACCTAGACTATAAAGTACATAATTATATATCTGACCCTGAGGGAAATTTTATAACTGTAGATTTAACTGTTAATAACAAGAGATTAACCCTTATTTCACTATATGGCCCAAACACAAATTCCCCTTCATTTGTTGATAGGATAATGACAACTGTAGAGACCATGAATAATGATAATGGCCTGATTTTATGTGGAGATTTTAATTTGGTCCAAGATCCTGAGATAGATTATTATAACTATAAAAATATTAACAATAAAAATGCGCGTGCAAAACTGTTAGAAATCAAAACTTGCTATAATCTTATTGACCTATTTAGAGAATTTTATCCCAATTTAAGAAGGTACACATGGAGAAAGAAGACACCATTAAAACAAGCAAGACTAGATTTCTTTTTAGTTTCTGAAAATCTTTTATCATCCGTAAATAAGTGTACTATTGAAGCTAGCTACCGCTCAGATCATTCAATTACCATGTTAAACTGCAATTTCACTGAATTTATAAAGGGAAAACCCCTTTGGAAACATAACAATTCGCTTCTAAGTGATATTGAATATTTAAATATAATGAATAACAAAATAGATGAGATTAAAATTCAATATGCGCTTCCAATCTATAATATTGATTACATTAACAACATACCAAATAATGAACTTCAATTTACAATTACTGATCAATTATTTTTGATACATTGTTGATGGAATTAAGAGGAAAATCAATATCATATTCATGCCACAAAAACAAAGTAAATGAAAAATGTGAAAATGATCTTGTTCTTGAAATACAACATTTAGAACAAAGACATTCTCCTGATCAAATACCCACTCTTGATTTATTAAAAGACGAACTACTGCTACTTCGTAGGCAAAAAATGAATGGTTTTCTTATTAGATCACGAGCTCAATTAATAGAAGATGGAGAAAAACCAACTAAATATTTTTGTAATTTAGAGACGCACAACTTTACTAGTAAAATTATACCCAAAATTGAAAGGCCTGATGGGAGTATAATATCACAGACCAGAAAGATATTCTAAAAGAAACTGAAACCTTCTACAAATCACTATACTCCAGCAGAGATGAAATATTAGAAACAATAGATTTAGATAAAGAATTTTCAGGACTAAGTGTACCCAAATTGAATGAGGAGGAATCTAAGTCATTAGAGGGCCTATTATTAACCTATCAGCAAGCATCATTATCGCTTTTTTGTATGAAAAATAATCGTTCGCCGGGTACTGATGGTTTTGGGGTTGACTTCTTTAAAGTATTTTGGAAGAAACTGGGGCATTTTGTTGTGAGAGCTATAAATTGTGGGTATATTAATGGGGAACTGTCTGTAACACAGAAAGAGGGTATTATTACACTTATCCCTAAAGATAACAAACCAAGAAGATTTAAAAAAAATTATAGGCCCATTTCTCTCTTAAACTGCATTTATAAAATTGCTTCAGGGGCCATTACTTATAGAATAAAATCTATCTTAAACAAACTAATTAATGAAAATCAAACAGGTTTTATTGCAGGGATTTATATGGGGGAAAACACAAGAATGACATTTGATATCATGCAGTTTGCAGAAGAAAATAATTTACCAGGACTCATTTTACTCGTTGATTTTGAGAAGGCATTTGATTCTCTTTCATGGAAATTTATTCACAGCGTTCTTAAGTATTTCAATTTTGGAAACTCGATAATTTCTTTGATAAAAACTTTCTATAGAAATGCGAAACTCGCGGTTAATCAAGGAGGTAATGTATCTGATTTTTTCAGCATAGGCAGGGGATGCCGTCAGGGGGACCCATTATCGCCTTATATATTTATATTATGTGCTGAAATTTTAGCAATAAAAATACAGAACAACAAAAAAATTAAAGGAATATCTATAAATGATATGGAATATAAACTTTCACAATTTGCCGATGATACTTCCATTTTTCTGGATGGGTCAGATACTTCACTCAATGAAACACTCGATGAACTTTCCTATTTTTCCAAATTTTCTGGACTCAGGGTGAACTTTGACAAGACTCAGGTAGTTTGGATTGGGACAAGAAAATACAGTACAGACTCAATTAAAACCAAGTGAAAAATTAACATGGGGAAGCAACCAATTTAAATTGTTAGGTATACACTTTAATGTTGATCTTGATAAGATAATTGATATAAATTATAATGATAAGATAGAAAAAATACAGAACCTAATCAAACTTTGGAAACGTAGATATCTTACACCGATTGGTAAAATAACAGTAATTAAAACAATATTATTACCCATTCTTAATCATTTATTTATTTCATTGCCTAACCCAAATGATTCAATTATTAAAAAATAAATGACATGTTTTATGAATTCTTATGTGAGGGACCAGCAAAGATAAAGAAAAGCATTTTAATTAAACAGTATAATGAGGGTGGTCTGAAAATGATTAATCTCCAAGCATTCATATATGGACTTAAGGCAACTTGGATTAGAAGACTCATGTTTAAAGGTGGACAATGGCAACATATAGTTACCCATATTATAAACTTAAAAGACCTAATAAACCTGGGGATAGGTTTTGCAGAATTATTAATAATAAAAATGACTAACATATTTTGGAAGGATGTGTTAAAAGCTTACATTAATATTTTAGAACTAAATAAGGGTATTTTATGTGCTAACAATTGTTCAATAACTCCACTATTTTATAATCCTAATATTTCAATCGGAGGTAATGTAATATTTTACAAATAGAAAAAATACAAAATCCTATTCTTCCTTTTAATATCATTCCATTTATTAAGAACAAACATGGATCAAGGGACCTTTATAATATTATTAACCAAAACCCCAGCAAACCAAATTCAAAATCCAAATGGGATGAAATTTATAACATAGAGGAAGAAACATGGAATGATATATATATATCCCCCTTTAAATCCTCAACAAATACATCATTACAATGGTTTCAAGTACGGTTAAACCATAGAATTCTTCCAACCAGAAAATTTCTTCATAAAATAAACATCATTGATAGTCCAATGTGCAAGTATTGTCAAGAAGAGGAAACATTAACACATGCTTTGGTATTGTCCCGAAACCCAATCGATTCTTAATAAGTTAAAAACTTGGCTGTCCAGCAATAACATATATTTACATTTCACAGAAGAATCATTTATTTTTAATATTAGTAACACGTTAACACCAGCCGATTTGTACATACTACTTGAAATGAAGTATTATATTTTCTCAACCAAACATTTACAAAGTAAACTGTCTATAGAGGCCTTTAAAAACAGAATAAGAAAATCGTTTAGTATTTTGGTATGTATAGCAACAACAAACAATGTACTCGAACAATTTGTTAAAAAATGGAGCAAATATAAGAACCTTTTTAGTTAGTTTTGATCTGTAAATATCAGAGACTTCACCCTTCCATTTTGTGTTTTCTGTGATATTCTGGCCAAGGAACTGACATTACGGTCTGATATTCTATATTATATAACAATGAGTGAGATGTGAAATGTGATCATGTGGGGGGAACATAAACAATACAAAAAAAAATTCTCTCCTTATTTATTATAGTTATTTGTTTTTCTTTATCTTTTCCCTAAAAACATTACTCTTCTAAATAGTGACTTTTTATTACACAAATAGAGATAAAACACAACACAAACAAGCTAAATCTTTAAAAGACAACCATTTATACAGAATTCTCATATTGAATACAAATAATAGATAATTTTATTATGTATATCACTTGTGTATTGTATAATATTATAGATGTGTTTGTTTGTAAGGCGTGCGGTGGGATGGTCCTCCCCGACCCACAACATGCCAAATTACGGGGAGAATAAATGGGTCACCATTGGTGACTGACAAAACAAAAAAAAAAAAAAAAAAATTCCAGGAGAAATTGCATAACATAACCTGTGTGTGACCTGCTATATTTCTGAATACAGATCATTCCATTTCTGTTCCACAGTGTGATTTGGAGCAGAAAAAAGAGGATATACTAAGGTTGATGTTGTTAGGGATTTAATTGATATAGTTTTTGTCTCGCCTTTTCGAAGAAAAAAGAGACTTAGGTGTTGCTTTTCCGCCAGAGGCGGCGTCAACATTCAAGTTTTGCGTTTAGGTCATTTTCTCACAAACTGTATGCACTAGACCTTTCAAACTTTGCTTATAGTTGTATCATGGGTGGTACATCGCAACGTGACAAAGCAAATGTGGAAGTGACCTTGACCCTCCAAGCAAAGGGCATATAACTTACTAATTTTTAGGTTCAACTTTTGCGTTTAGGTCACTTTTTCACAAACTGTATGCACTAGACCTTTCAAACTTTGCTTATAGTTGTATCTTGGGTGGTACATGGCAACGTGTCGAAGCAAATGTGGAAGTGACCTTGACCCTCCAAGCAAAGGGCAGATAACTTAATAATATTTAGGTTCAACTTTTGCGTTCAGGTCACTTTTTCACAAACTGTATGAACTAGACCTTTAAAACTTTGCTTATAGTTGTATCTTGAATGGTACATCGCAACGTGACAAAGCAAATGTGGATGTGACCTTCACCATCCAAGCAAAGGGCAGATAACTTTAATTGTTACATTTACATCACAGGGGATGAAATATATTTTACTGTATACTCGTCCTGTAGGACGAGTGGCATTGACATGTTACTCGTCCTTATAGGATTTTTACTCGTCCTGCTCTGATTGTAAAAGATCACAAAGTAGTTAGATACCATCATTTAACACTATTATATATAAATAAAACAAAGGGAAACATCAAAATGTGTTGTTTTTTTCTTTATATAAATCAATGAAAATTATGAAACTTTGATGAGTATTTTAGATGACTATATTCGTATTCTATAGTTAACTACAGTCTGATCATGGCCATAACAGTTACTCTGGCATGATATTTATTTTCCCCCTTTTCTTGTGAAAATTCCCCTCTTTAAAAAAAAAAAAAAAAAATTTATTACAAAATGTTTAACTCCAATACAGGAAAACAGTATACTTTTTGCAATTCCCTTTCCTGAAGGCCCTGGCCCAGTCACCTAAAAGCTGACTAATACTGTAATGTTCGCGCTCCGTGAAATTAGACCGGGAGCCGCATTTTAGAATGTCCCAAAACGGAAATGCGTCAATTTCCCAATATCCGGTTGACTTAAATTGCAGTTTATCGCTGAATAAACAGAGTTGCGACTATTTACTGCATTTAATCGCTTAATAAACTATGTAAGAACTATTTTCTTTGTTGTTGTTTTCTACTGAAATGTTACTCGTCCTCTCGGACGACCGATTCATGGGTTTCACTCGTTTGGATTCGAATTTCACTCGTCAATACGAGCGGACGAGTGGAATTTTCGTGCCCTGCATCACTTTCTCATGAACTAGAATTATGCACTATGCACTAGATGTTTTAAACCTAATTTATAGCTTAATCTTTGGAAGAAAACGTATTCTATTTTGACACAGTAACTGTTGTGTCTTTGGTAGTGAATCTTTTTTTTGGATGCCTGGATTTCATCTATGACCTTGACCTACTTTTTGGAGCTGATGATTTTTAGCTCTACTGGCCAAAGGCCTTCATTTTTCATCCGATCTTTACCAAACTTTACCAGATTGTTAATATCAAGGAAACCTCGCACAAGTTCGAAAACCAGCGAGATCGGACTAATAACAGTGGAGTTATGGCCCTTGATTTAGTTAAAAATGCCATATTTTGCCTCGTTAATACAATAGGTCTTTCATTTTTCATCTGATCTTTACCAAACTTTACCATATGTTTTGCCTTTTTTTTGTTATTATTAGTATATATATTTTTTCTTTTAATAGTAAGTTATATTATTTTTTTTTATTTTTTTATTTATATTGTTTTTTTAGCTCGACTGATCAGAGATCAACAGAGCTTATGCCGTGGTGCGTCGTCCGTCCGTCCGTCCGTCTGTCCGTCCGTAAACTTTTTTTGTAACGACTACTCCTCTGAAACTACTGAATGGATTTACATGAAACTTTACAGAAATGTTGCCCATGAAGTCTAGTTGATCCTAGCAAAAATTCATGTTGATGTGAAATCCAAGATGGCCGCCAAATCTAAAAATAGGTTTTTAAAAAACAAGTTTGTAGCGACTACTTCTTGAAAACTATAAGTGATATTGATATGGGACTTTTTCTAAAATGATCAGCATGTCATGATGTTGGTCCTTGTCGAAAATCGTTTTGATTCGACGTTAAACATGGCTGTCAGTGGCCATCTTTGTTTACATAGAGATATATAATGAAAACTTGTAGCGACTACTCCTCTGAAACTACTTCAGGGATTTTCATGAAACTTCGCAGGAATGTTGCTCTTGATGACTTATTGATCCTAGCAAAATTTCAGGTCGGCCGGAAATTCAAGATAGCTGCCCTGACTTAAAAATAAACTTTCAAAATACAAGTTTGTAGCGACTACTTCTTGAAAACTATAAGTGATATTGATATGGGACTTTTTCTAAAAGGATCAGCATGACATGATGTTGGTCCTTGTCAAAAATCGTTTTGATTCGACGTTAAACATGGCTGCCAGTGGCCATCTTTGTTTACATAGAGTTATATAGTAAAAACTTGTAGCGACTACTCCTCAGAAACAACTTGGCGGATTTTCATGAAACTTCACAGGAATGTTGCTCTTAATGTTTTATTGATCCTAACAAAATTTCTGATCTATCAGAAATTCAAGATGGCCACCACAGCTATAAATAGATTTTTAAAAAATAAGTTTGTAGCGAATACTTCTTGAAAACTATAAGTGATATTGATATGGGACTTTTTCTAAAATATTCAACATGACATGATGGTTATCCGAGTCGAACATTGTTTTGATTCGACGGTAATCATGGCTGCCAGTGGCCATCTTTGTTTACATAGAGTTATATAATGAAAACTTGTAGCGATTTCTCCTCTAAAACTACTCGACGGATTTTCATAAAGTTTCACACGAATGTTGCTCTTGATGTCTAATTGATCCTAGCAAAATTTCAGGTCGGCCGGAAATTCAAGATGGCCGCCATGGCTAAAAATAGATTTTCAAAATACAAGTTTGTAGCGACTACTTCTTGAAAACTATAAGTGATATTGATATGGGACTTTTTCCAAAATGATCAGCATGACATGATGTTGGTCTTGTCAAAAATCATTTTGATTCGATGTTAAACATGGCTGTCAGCACCATCTTTGTTTACATAGAGTTATATAATGAAAACTTGTAGCGACTACTCCTCTGAAACTACTTGAGGGATTTTCATGAAACTTCGCAGGAATGTTGCTCTTGATGACTTATTCACTGTAGGGATCCGTACACCGGATCTTGGTCAAGACCCCGTTCACTAGTACGGAGTTTTGGTCAGCCATGTTGTAGAAAACGTACGGATAAAAACAGCAAATGTAGGTTAACCACGTTTTTCTCCTATTTTTGTTCATTTTATATGAATAATCAGTATTGCTATATGGTGCGGAAACATTTCCCCGTTCAAATATTACCGTACATTGTTGACATATTACTTTAAATGCTACAATTCGGATCAAAGGAAAACAATTGCCGGTGCTGAAATTCGCCCAAAGTACCCTTCAGCAATAAATATCTCATTAATTTTCAAGTTAATGAAAATTTTGAATTGGCAGATTTATTTGTTTTTCCAATATACGTGCATGTTCAAATGTTGAACTTCATTCATCCGAAATTGACCGAGATATGAATCGAAACAAAATTAATGTTTGTGTACGGGGTCTTGGGCACTTGTGTACGGAGTACTGCAAATATTCTCTTTTTACTGTACGGAGTTTTGCTTTAAATATATTGTATGAAACTATGGTTTTAATGGTACTTGCATTACATGTAATACATAAAACATTCATTGAATGTTTGTAAACAGTCAATGTAGTGTCATTAGAACTGAATCAACGTAGATTTCCTTGAACAGATATAATCATGCGAGCTATATAGATGATTAATAGTAACCCATGCCGTTGTCTATATCATGTGTTGTCAATGTAGTTTAAGAATCAACTTTACATTTCCTATTAACATGCTTAGGAAAGTTTGACATAGTTTAGATGTCAGTATGGGGCATAGAATTAATTTAACCTGACAGGCAAACTCTTTGAAAAATACGGTAATGATTTTTAACGCCTGTGGGACGTATAATAATACTTTATTTAAACAATATTTTATTCAAGTACTGAATGGGATTGGACAACAGGCAATGCCTATGTAAGACCTCTCCCATATCAAGGTACATATAAACAATAAATTGATATCAAACATAACATAAAATGTGGAATTGTAGTACAGTTTGGATATATTGGTTTGACAATTAACTTAGAATCTTTGAAACATGTGTACCGTGATTGTTTAGTATTAACCCTTTGTACTGTCAGAAAGAATTTAAGTGAGAAAAAAAAAGGGAATAAACAGAAAGAAAATCATACTGGAAACCAATACGAAATATATATAAAAATGTACCATATTATTACAAAATATAATGGTTTTAGTATGAGTTTCTGTAACCAATAGTTAATTTTGGAATTTAAGATAACTGAGAAAACAGACAAACAAAAAAATAAAAATTACAATAAAAAAGGTAGAAAGATGATAATATATAAAAAAAAAAAAACTTCTAGCATTTTGACAAAACATATCAGAAAATACAATAGTATATACATACATGTACACATTCATGTACATACCTATATACCCATATATACACATACATACACATATGTACATGTACATACATCTATAATTCTACGAAAATCTCCTGGTACACTTGATGTATTTGTGGACGATAAGTACAATTTCTGAGTTCGTAGTATCGTCTAGATTGGAACTGCCATTCAGTATCAAGTCACTGTTGATATGCGTGACATCAACAAGATTGGCTAGGGTATCAAGTAAGTCATTTCTGAATTGGTTATACAGTGGACAGTTGAAAAAGAAATGAGTATTGTCCTCACATGGATTGCCACATTTCGGACATACTGCTGAATCTGTCAAGAAGTGGTCAAATAAATGCGTATTTAGATTACTTGAGTTATTTCTTAATTGACAATGGATGATGTTATCATTCCTATTTCCTATATTATAGTGATATGGACTGTCAGTCCTATGTAAAATAGCCTTAAGTTTATGCTTAAATTGTTCAACAGATGGTGCATTTTTAGCGTCTAAATCTAAAGCATTCCACAATTTAATTGTACCCGGCAGAAAGCTGTTATAATATGATGTTGTACGACAAAGGGGGAGACGTAAGTGTAATCCTGAAGTTCGAAGGTTATAATTATTGTTTACAGGTAAGTATGGCTGGATTAAGTTATACATGTAATCTGGACTTATGCCATAAATTATTTTGTAAATATTTACAAGTTTATGATCTTTTCTTTTTTTTGTTAATGTTTCTAAGTTCAATTCAGTATATAAGTATGATCTAGAGGAATTGCATCTGAGGCCTGTTATTGTTTGTGCTGCTTCAACTTGGACGCTCTCTAATAGATCAGATTCTCCCTGTGTACAGTTATCCCATACTGAATCTCCATATTCAAGTATAAGTCTTATAAAGGCGATATATATTTTCAATAGAGAATGTCTGTCAAGTTTGTACTTAAGCATTCTTAGAATGTTAAATCGTGCACATGATTTTTCGTATATATTTTCTATATGATGCGACCAAGTTGCATTGGACTGAATTGTTAATCCAAGGTGGCAATGTGACGCTACGTCTTGTACTATATCATTATCAAAGTAGACTGGTGGGTGGTTATAGTTTCTTCTAGTGCAAACAAGGCTTTTGGTTTTCTGAGGATTAAATGTAACAGCCCATTTTTTTGACCATTCAGATATTTTGCAAAGATCATTTGTAAGAGAGTTGGCACATTCTACTGGGTTTTTATCAACTACAACAAAAAGAGAAGTGTCATCAGCAAATATCCGTACATCATTCAATAAGTCATCTGTGATGTCATTTATAAACAGCAGAAATAGAAACGGACCTAAAACAGAGCATTGCGGAACACCTGCATCTATAGTACTGAAGCTTGAAGAGAATCCATCTAGGACTACTTTTTGCTGCCTATCAGAGAGATAGCTATGTATCCAGTTACAATATGAATCATTGATACCATATTTAGCTAATTTAAAAAGCAACCCAGCATGCCATACTTTGTCAAATGCTTTAGCAATATCGCAAAATATAAATCGTACATCTTTACCAGCGTCGAGGTTGCTTATTATGTTATTATATATTTATATGAGCTGATTTACTGTAGAGTCTCTAGGTTGAAAGCCTGCCTGGTATTTGCACAGAAGGTTATTCGTTTTGATATAGTTGAACAAGTGTTTAAATACGATTTTTTCCATCAATTTGCAAATAATACTGGTAATGGATATAGGCCTATAATTGCCCGGCATGTCAGGTTCTCCCTTGCCCTTAAACATAGGAGTTACATTCGCCTGTTTCCATTGGTATGGTACTTTTCTAGTGGACAATGACAGATGAAAAAGTCGCGTCAATGGAGCAGCGATGCTATTTAAAACTAATTTTAACACCTTTGGGCTAATCATATCTGGGCCTGGAGGTTTCGATAATTTCAAGATTTTCAATTGATCAATTACTTCCGTTTTATTTATAATAAAGTCATTCATTTTATTGTCAGTGCGATTATGAAAAGTAGGTAATTCCGGTTCATGTTCAATATGAGATGTTGCAGAAAAGGAATAATTCAATGCGTTTGCTTTGTCTACTGGATGTATTAAAATACGACCGTTATTTTTTATTGGAAAGTTTGGTTGAGTTACTTTGTTCAATTTAGAGATCGATTTTGCTATACGCCACCATTTACCCGGGGGGATTGATTTATCAGTTAACTGGGATGTAAGTTTTGACTTGTATGATTCCTTAGATTCGCGAATTAAAGCAATTACCTCATTTCTAAGTTGAATAAACACTGACCAATGTAATGGATTGTTGTAAATGACAAAAAAAATTATATGACGTTAACTGTGGTCACAATGAGCTAAAATTGGACAACTGTATCAATTCTAACAGACAATAATATACGTCTGGACTTAGTTTGTAGTACATGTAGTTATTTGGAATAAGTACGGAGTCTTTCTCAAGAATTACCCCTTTGAAGTTTTAGTTTTCTGCATCTTTTCGTCTTAACAATACAAAATGGTATAAGACATATAGGACCTAAATAATGTCTACGAATTACTACAAATATAAGTAAATAACATCAGTGCAGAGCACCGAAAACAATCTTTGCATTGCAAAACCCCGTACAGTACATGGACAAGACTCCGTACACAAATCAGCGTCTTTTTATATGAATTAGTTACGCTGGGCACATTTTGTTTCGATTCATATCTCGGCCAATTTCGGATGAATGATGCTGAAATTTTGAACATGCACGTATGTTGGAAAAACAAATAAATCTGCCAATTCAAAATTTTCATTAACTTGAAAATTAATGAGATATTTATTGCTAAAGGGTACTTTGGGCGAATTTCAGCACCGGCAATTGTTTTTCTTTGATCCGAATTGTAGCATTTAAAGTAATATGTCAACAATGTACGGTAATATTTGAACGGGGAAATGTTTCCGCAACATATAGCAATACTGATTATTCATATACATGAACAAAAATAGGAGAAAAACGTGGTTAACCTACCTTTGCTGTTGTTATCCGCACGTTTTCTACAACATGGCTGACCAAAACTCCGTACTAGTGAACGGGGTCTTGACCAAGATCCGGTGTACGGATCCCTACAGTGTTATTGATCCTAGCAAAATTTCAGGTCGGCCGGAAATTCAAGATGGCTGCCCTGACTTAAAAATAAACTTTCAAAATACAAGTTTGTAGCGACTACTTCTTGAAAACTATAAGTGATATTGATATGGGACTTTTTCTAAAATGATCAGCATGACATGATGTTGGTCCTTGTCAAAAATCGTTTTGATTCGACGTTAAACATGGCTGCCAGTGGCCATCTTTGTTTACATAGAGTTATATAGTAAAAACTTGTAGCGACTACTCCTCAGAAACTACTTGGCGGATTTTCATGAAACTTCACAGGAATGTTGCTCTTGATGACTTATTGATCCTAACAAAATTTCTGATCTATCAGAAATTCAAGATGGCCACCACAGCTATAAATAGATTTTTAAAAAATAAGTTTGTAGCGAATACTTCTTGAAAACTATAAGTGATATTGATATGGGACTTTTTCTAAAATATTCAACATTACATGATGGTTATACGAGTCGATCATTATTTTGATTCGACGGTTATCATGGCTGCCAGTGGCCATCTTTGTTTACATAGAGTTATATAATGAAAACTTGTAGCGATTTCTCCTCTGAAACTACTCGACGGATTTTCATGAAATTTCACACGAATGTTGCTCTTGATGTCTAATTGATCCTAGCAAAATTTCAGGTCGGCCGGAAATTCAAGATGGCCGCCATGGCTAAAAATAGATTTTCAAAATACAAGTTTGTAGCGACTACTTCTTGAAAACTATAAGTGATATTGATATGGGACTTTTTCTAAAATGATCAGCATGACATGATGTTGGTCTTGTCAAAAATCATTTTGATTCGATGTTAAACATGGCTGTCAGCACCATCTTTGTTTACATAGAGTTATATAATGAAAACTTGTAGTGACTACTCCTCTGAAACTTCTTAACGGATTTTCATGAAACTTCACAGGAATGTTGCTCTTGGTGTCTAATTGATCCTATGAAAAATTTCAGGTCGGCCGAAAATTCAAGATGGCCACCACGGTTAAAAATAATTTTTCGAAAAACAAGTCTGTAGCAACTACTTCCTGAAATCAAAATCAATCAGTAGAGCTTCAAGGTCATTGACCTCTTGTTTATTTTATTTTTATTTTCTTTATTTATTTATTTTTTTTTTTTTTTTAATTCATTTTTAGCTCTACTGATCAGAGATCAGCAGAGCTTATGCCATGGTGCGGCGTCCGTCGTCCGTCCGTCTGTCCGTAAACTTTTTTTTGTAGCGACTACTCCTCTGAAACTACTGAATGGATTTTCATGAAACTTTACAGAAATGTTGCCTATGAAGTCTAGTTGATCCTAGCAAAAATTCATGTTGATGTAAAATCCAAGATGGCCGCCAGATCTAAAAATAGGTTTTTAAAAAACAAGTTTGTAGCGACTACTTCATGAAAACTATAAGTGATATTAATATGAGACTTTTCTAAAATGATCAGCATGACATGATGTTGGTCCTTGTCGAAAATCGTTTTGATTTGACGTTAAACATGGCTGCCAGCGGCCATCTTTGTTTACATAGAGTTATATAATGAAAACTTGTAGCGACTACTCCTCTGCAACTACTTGACGGATTTTCATGAAACTTCACAGGAATGTTGCTCTTAATGTCTTATTGATCCTAACAAAATTTCAGGTTGGCCGGAAATTCAAGATGGCCGCCACGGCTAAAAATAAATTTTCAAAATACCAGTTTGTAGCGACTACTTCTTGAAAACTATAAGTGATATTGATATGGGACTTTTTCTAAAATGATCAGCATGACATGATGTTGGTCCTTGTCAAAAAATGTTTTGATTCAACGTTAAACATGGCTGCCAGCGGCCATCTTTGTTTACATAGTTATATAGTAAAAACTTGTAGCGACTACTCCTTTGAAACTACTTGGCAGATTTTCATGAAACTTTGCAGGAATGTTGCTCTTAATGTCTAATTGATCCTAGCAAAATTTCAGATCGGCCAGAAATTCAAGATGGTCGCCACAGCTAAAAATAGATTTTTAAAAAAGAAGTTTGTAGCGACTACGTCTTGAAACTATAAGTGATATTGATATGGGACTTTTTGTAAAATGATCAGCATGACATGACGGTTATCAGAGTCAAACATTATTTTGATTCGACGTTAAACATGGCTGTCAGCCGCCATCTTTGTTTACATAGAGTTATATCATGAAAACTTGTAGCGACAACTCCTCTGAAACTACTTGACGGATTTTCATGAAACTTCACAGGAATGTTGCTCTTGATGTCTTATTGATCCTAGCAAAATTTCAGGTCGGCCGGAAATTCAAGATGGCCGCCACGGCTAAAAATAATTTTTCAAAAAACAAGTCTGTAGCGACTACTTCCTGAAATCAAAATCAATCAGTAGAGCTTCAAGGTCATTGACCTCTTGTTATTTTTATTTTTTATTTATTTTATTTTATTTTTTAAATTCTTTTTTTTTCAAAGTTTTTATTTTTTTATTTTTTTTTTATTTTTTTATTATCTCTACTGGCCAACTTGGAAAACCAGCCAGATCGGACCAGTAATGGCGGAGTTATGGCTGTTGATTTAGTTAAAAATGCTATATTTTGCCTCTTTAAGACGATAGTCACTCGCTTCATTGATGTCATAAGAGCCATATTAGCCAGTAGAGCGTCCACAGGACCTCTTAGACCTCTTGTTTTTTCGTTATTTTGCGGGTTAGTTTCTTTAATATATATTTGTTTAAGTTAATCCTTGTTTTTTGTTTATTGTTGTTTAGGTTGACTACTGTTCAGAATAGTAAACGTCCTTCTTCTGACTGCATTGTATACATATAGAGGCCATACATGTGATGTAAGTATCCAGCTACATACTGTACAGAACATAGAGGCAGCTGGCTTCAAGCTACCCACACTGATACAATTACTGGCCATACCTGTCTTTACACGAAAGTATATACCCACTTATTATTCAGAAGAACAGAGACAATGGGCTACAAGTTGCCCACACCAAACAAATACAGGTCACACCTGTCATATTAACTAGTATGTATATACCAACATATTGTACAGTAGACCACACCCAAACAGATACAGGCCATGTCTGTCAGATTAACTTGTATGTATAGACACACCTATTGTACAGAAGACCACAGAGGCAGTGGGATTAAGTTGCCCGCACCCAAATAGATCCTGCATGTAACACTCAAATATAAACCAAAGTTTTGTACAGAACATAGAAAGAATATGAAAGAAAAAAATAGAAATCGCTGAACACATTAAATCCCAAAAATATATATATATATTGCAGTCTTGGTTAGATGGAGACTGTTCATGAACGGTGGTGAAAATGCTTGCTACCGTTCACACCCTCTTGGCCAAGGTTGGGTGAAAAACTCCATATTTTAAATGTCAATATTACGAAAATTTAAGCCATCCAGAAGTTAGTATGCATATTATGGTGAACGTGGAACCTTCAGTGAGGTATGTTCATACCATTCTGTAGCCAGCGACGTATGAATCACTTTTCCTACAAAATTCTTTGCCCTAAATTAGAAAACAACGGGCGAAATAAAAAAAAAAAAAAAGAGAATGGTTATGAACTCTGCGTATCACAAGTAACAGTCAAAATACTAAATTAAAAAGCAGACAACATATACTCGGTCTTTATCCTAGATGTTTTCCCAAGTTTACTGTTAAACTTAAGCTATTTACAGTGTGATTATTTTAAACATGCACATTTATGCAAACTGAATCAATGTATGTATCTTTCAAAATCGATTCTGAAAATTATCACATTTTTAGCTCACCTGAGCCGAAGGCTCAAAGGTGAGCTATTGGGATCACTCTTCGTCCGTCGTCCGTCTTCGTCCGTCGTCCGTCCGTCCGTCGTCGTTAACTTTGCTTCAAACGACTTCTCCTCAGAAACTGCATGGCCAATTTTGACCAAACTTCATGTGGATGATCCTTAGATGAATGCTTTTTAGATTTGTTAAAATTTGTTAAAATTAGGTCAGCGCGACATCCAAGATGGCTGCCATTACCATATAACGTCTAGACTATCAAGTTTGTCAAAAGGGGTCAAAAATGGCCATGGTCCGAGGGTCCAACGTTTGTATATTGAGATTTTGCATGTTTTTCATATAGACATATAGGAAAAAACTTTAAAAAATCTTCTTCTCTGAAACCATATGGCACAGAGGTCTCATGTATTACATGTGGCATCAGCTTATGGTCCTCTACTAAGTTTGTTCAAATGGTGACCCTGGGGTCAAATTTGTCCCCGCCCCGGGGGTCACAGTTTTACATAGACTTTTACAGGATTTTTTTCTCGGAAACTGCAAGAGCCGGAGGTTTGATATTTTGCATTTACTATAAGCTTATGGTCCTTTACCAAGTTTGTTCAAATGGTGACCCTGGGGTCACATTTGGCCCCGCCCCAAGGGTCACATGTTTTACATAGACATGTATAGGGAAAAACTTAAAAAATATTTTTCTCTGAAACTGCAAGAGCCAGAGGTTTAATATTTTGCATTTGCTATAAGCTTATGGTCCTCTATCAAGTTTGCTCAAATGGTGACCCAGGGGTCACATTTGGCCCCGCCCCGGGGGTCACAGTTTTACATGCTTGTATTTTGAAAAACTGAAAAAAATCTTCTTCTCTGGAACCACATGGCACGGAGCTCTCATGTATTACATGTAGCATCAGCTTATGATCCTCTACTTAGTTTGTTCAAATGGTGACCCTGGGGTCAAATTTGTCCCCGCCCCAGGAGTCACATTTTTTACATAGACTTGTATAGAAATGTTTGTTTAAAAATCTTCTCGGAAACTTCAAGAGCCAGAGGTTTTATATTTTGCATTTACTATAAGCTTATGGTCCTTTACCAAGTTTGTTCAAATTTTGACCCTCGGGTCACATTTGGCCCCGCCCCACGGGTCACATGTTTTACACAGACATGTATAGGGAAAAACTTAAAAAATCTTCTTCTTTGAAACTGCAAGAGCCAGAGGTTTAATATTTTGCATTTGCTATAAGCTCATGGTCCTCTACCAATTTTGTTCAAATGGTGACCCTGGGGTCACATTTTTCCTCGCCCCGGGGGTCACAGTTTTACATAGGCTCGTATAGGGCAAAACTGAGAAAAATCTTCTTCTCTGGAACTGCAAGAGCCAGAGGTTTAATATTTTTCATTTGCTAAAAGCTTATGGTCCTCTACCAAGTTTGTTCAAATGGTGACCCTGGTGTCAAACTTGGCCGCGCCCCGGGGGTCACAGTTTTATACAGACATATATATAGGAAAAAAAACAATTTTCTCTGAAACTACAAGAGCCAGAGGTTTAATATTTTGCATTTACTCTACTCTTATGGTCCTTTACCAAGTTTGTTCAAATGGTGACCCTGGGTTCACACTTAGCCCCACCCCAGGGGTCACCTTTTACATAGACTTGTATAGGGAAAAACTTTAAAAATCTTCTCTAAAACCACAAAGCACACAGCTCTCATATATTACATGTAGCCCTGGGGTCACATTTGGCGCTGCCAGAGGTGTTACTCTCTAGCACCTTCATTTTGTATTTGATCTTTACCAAACTTTGTGAGTGTCTTAAACTGTCTATATCAATGTTGTTGTACACAACAGAGCCCACATTTCTTGAACAATCTTAACCAAACTTGCACAGATTGTATATGACTATAAGATTTCGAAGAAGTTCGATGATGTGCCAGTACTCAGGTGATCACTTTAGGGCCATCTTGGCCCTGGCCCTCTTGTATTGGTTGAAATTAACTCAGGTGAGCGATATAGGGCCATCATGGCCCTCTTGTTTACTTTATCAAAGATTTTTATTTTGCTATAGAACATAAGTATAAAACCCGAGTAACACACATTTTATCACCCAATGAAATAAGGTACAATCTCACTTTGGCAATGGAAAATTATGAATTCGAAATTAAGGTAAGAAGACAAAAGTATTTGGTAATGTACCACCGATATCTGTATATAAATATCGGGATCATCGATCTCCGAAGATCAGAATGAATAACAGTTCTGGTGTCAAGCATGGGCAGACGTGTCGAATCAGAAGGTTTCAAGTAGCCCACAGTAGCTCATACAGATACAGGCTATATGTACACAACCACCCATTAATTGTAAAGAACCTTGTTGGAGTGAGCTTCAAGTGATCCACTACAACACAGATTAAGACCGTACCTGTCATGTTACACGAAGGAATACACCTACGTGTTGTACAGAACATAGACACAGTAGGCTTCAGTATAACACACCGATACATATACAGGTCATACCTATCATGTTACTTGTTAAGACCACACTCAAGATAGGCTTATATTTGATTTCCACATACCCCCCTATTATAGATTTAAACAAAACCACAGTTAATAACGGACTGTGTTTGTTGAATTATTCCAAAAATCAGCAGTTTAAGTTATTTTTTTATTTCTGTTTTTACATTTCTTTTGCCGAGAAAAACACATTTACCCCTTTATTTATTTATTTATTATTCTATGAAAGGTATAATTACACCTAGACTGATAAAATAAATTGTTGTTTAATTATTGCAGAAATCTGCAGTTTTAGTTATTTTGACCCATTTTTGACCCCAAAAAAACATTTAAGGATTCAGAAACCTTAAATTGGAGGCACTTTTAAAAAGAAAAACAAAATGTATAAGATGTCTTTATACCTAATATTGTAAAAGAAAATAATCGATACACTGAACAAATATTGTTTTTTATTGAACTATTCCAGAAATTAGCAGTTTTATTTATTTTTTATTTGTTTTTTTCCCCTAAGACCCACATTATCCCTTTATTTATTTATTATTCCATGAAAGGTATCATTACACTAAAATGGGTAAAAGAAAATAATGGATAAGCTCATAACATAATATTGTTATTGAATTATTCCAGAAATCAGCAGTTTTTGTTAATTTTCCAACTCTTTGACCCAACAAAATACACTTAGGTATTCATGAACCTTTGGGGACCCTTTTAAAAATATGGCGAATTATGTTAAATATATCTGAGGAAAGTTTGGTGAGTTTGTCCGGTGTGTCTATAAGGGTCCACAAGGTAAGGTCGGGTATAGACAGAGTGGACTTAAAAGCACCAACATGTCTGTGATAGTAGTTTGTAGTCAACTTGAAATTCGAAAAGGGTCCCCAATGCCATAGGTCGTTCTGTTACTATTTTTAGCACATTTCAAAAGGAATATATTCTTAATTATCGCTTAAATCAAAGAACATTTTACACAAAACTGTTTTATTTATTTCTGGCTTGTAATTAAAAACTCCATATAATTTTAAAATCCCACCTCCATGTTTACTATGTTTAGCACATTGCAAAGTGGTCGTCATCCAAATGCTTATATATTCTTAATTATAACTTAACCCAAAGCCCATTTATATAGAACTGTTTAGTTTATTTTTGGTTTAAGTTTATGCTCCTATATAATATATTAAATGTCGCCCCCACCATCCACACCTATTATTTACACAGTAGTTATATATCCATAAGATCTCGGACGAGTTCACCAGCCACACTCGATCACTACTAGCTGAGTTATATGTCCTTAAATTGGCATAAATGCATACGTTTGCCTTGTGTGGACTCTATCCCTTCATTTATCTCGGACGAGTTTCTTAACCAGCCAGATTCGATCGTAAATAGCCGAGTTATTTGCCTGTGAATTGGCAAAAAGCCATGCTTTTGCCGTGTAACCACAATATCACTTTTATTTTCCACCTGACGTAAGCCTAACTTTCACAGCGTGTAATAACATATTGATAATAATAATAATAAGTAATAACATCTTGGACACGTTTTTCAGGCAGGTATATCCGGTGGTATCATAGTGAGTCTTTTTTCCTTTGAAACTGAAAAAATTAGTATGTTTGCCTTGTTACCGCCATAGTACTTTCATTTTTCATCCAGTATTGAATTACAGAATGACCTCAGTCCGTCTGTAAACTTTTAATGTGACGACGACTAATCTGAAACTACTCGAGGGATTTTCATGAAACTTTGCAGGAATGTTTCTCTTGACGTCTTGTTGGTCATAAATAGTTAAAATTAGGTCGTCCGAAAATTCAAGATGGCCCCACAGCTAAAAATAGATTTTCAAAATACAATTTTGTGATGACTACTTCCCGCGAAACCTTTATGAAAATGACTGGCATGACATGTAGTTTGTCGTAAACAAAGTTAATTCCATTCTTCATTAAACATGGCCACCAGAGGCCATCTTTGATTACATGGAGTAATATAGGAAAAACGTTGGAGACTACTCCTCTAAAAATAACTTTATGTGATTTTTCAAGATATTCTACAGGCATGTTATGCTTTATGTCTAGTTGATCATCAACAAAAATCAGGTTCTTCGAAAATTCAAAGTGGCAACCAAAGCAGAAAATATATTTTAGAAATACACTTTTTGTGGCAACTACTTCAAAAAACCATACGCGTTATTGCTTAGGAACCTTTACGAAAATAATTGGCATCTACTTGTTCTTTAAAAATTGATTTGACTTCAAACATGGCCTTCAGCGGCCATTTTTAGCTCTTCTGATGACAGATCAGCAGAGCTTATGCCGTGGCGCGGCGTCCGTCGTCCGTCTGTCCGTCCGTAAACTTTTATTTGTAGCGACAACTCCTCTGAAACTACTGGCTGGATATTCATGAAACCTTACAGAAATGTTGCCCATGAAGTCTAGTTGATCCTAGCAAAAATTCATGTTGATGTGAAATCCAAGTTTGTAGCGACTACTTCTTGAAAACTGTAAGTGATATTGATATGGGACTTTTTCTAAAATGGTCAGTATGACATGATGTTGGTCCTTCTCAAAAATCGTTTTGATTCGACGTTAAACATGGCTGCCAGCGGCCATCTTTGTTTACATAGAGTTATATAGTAAAAACTAGTAGCGACTACTTCTCTGAAACTACTTGGCGGATTTTCATGAAACTTCACAGGAATGTTGCTCTTGATGTCTAATTGATCCTAGCAAAATTTCAGATCGGCCAGAAATTCAAGATGGCCGCCACAGCTAAATATAGATTTTTAAAAAATAAGTTCGTAGCGACTACTTCTTGAAAACTATAAGTGATATTGATATGGGACTTTTTCTTAAATGATCAGCATGACATGATGTTGATCTGAGTCGAACATTATTTTGATTCGACGTTAAACATGGCTGCCAGCGGCCATCTTTGTTTACATTGAGTTATATAATGAAAACTTGTAGCCACTACTTCTCTGAAACTACTTGACTGATGTTCATGAAACTTCACAGGAATGTTGCTCTTAATGTCTTATTGATCCTAGCAAAATTTCAGGTCGGCCGGAAATTCAAGATGGCCGCCACGGCTGAAAATAGATTTTCAAAATGCAAGTTTGTAGCGACTACTACTTGAAAACTGTAAGTGATATTGGTATGGGACTTTTTCTAAAACAATCAGCATGACATGATGTTGGTCCTTGTCAAAAATCGATTTGATTTGACGTTAAACATGGCTGCCAGCGGCCATCTTTGTTTACATAGAGATTTATAGTAAAAACCTGTAGCGACTACTCCTCTGAAACTACTTGGCGGATTGTCATGTAACTTTACAGGAATGTTGCTCTTAATGTCTAATTGATCCTAGCAAAATTTCAGATCGGCCAGAAATTCAAGATGGCCGCCACAGCTAAAAATATTTTTTTAAAAAATAAGTTTGTAGCGACTACTTCTTGAAACTATATGTGATATTGATATGGGACTTTTTCTAAAATGATCAGCATGACATGATGTTGGTCCTTGACAAAAATCGTTTTGATTCGACGTTAAACATGTCTGCCAACGGCCATCTTTGTTTACATAGAGTTATATAGTAAAAACTTGTAGCGACTACTCCTCTGAAACTACTTGGCGGATTTTCATGAAACTTTACGGGAATGTTGCTCTGAATGTCTCATTGATCCTATCAAAATTTCAGATCGGCCAGAAATAGATGGCCGCCACGGCTAAAAATAAATTTTCAAAAAACAAGTTTGTAGCGACTATTTCCTGAAATCAAAATCAATCAGTAGAGCTTCAAGGTCATTGACCTCTTGTTATTTACATAGAGTTATATAGCACAAAACTGTGGGGACTACGAATCCATTTTGTGACGATTACTCAAAAACATAAGTGCTAGTGAAACAATTAACCAAATGATTTGCATGACAAGTAGTTGGTCCTAAATAAAATACATTTTGATTCTAAGTCAACCATGGCAGTCTACAGTGAAAAATATATATTCCAAAAGCAATTTTGTGTCGATATCTTCTCAAACACCGTAATTGGTATTGTTATAAAACCTAATTCAAAATGAATGACATGACATTTAGTTGGTCCTACACAAAATTCATTTTAACATTTTCAATAATGTGACGACTAATTCTGTTTCAGAGAATTAGTCGGTCACATTATTGAAAATGTTAAAATGAATTTTGTTTCAGCTTCCACAAAACTTCAGGAATGTTGCAATAAAGGACTCGGTGTGAGTTTAATTACTATTTATTTTATCCTCTTTGATTGTGCAATGACCGGACAGATTGTGGACCCTATGACGACGTCTACCTAAATCCTTATAGCACGGTAGTGTTTGATGTTTGTCTTTAATCGTGTTTTGTCGTACCATTAACGGTTTGTTCTCTTGTTGCTCTGGCTTCTGCCAAGTCATTGAACACTTAATTTGTGGCTTTCTATACTTTTTTTTTATTATATTATATATACATGATCATTTATGTGTTTTACTTATATTGGCTATTAATGCTGCCTTGTTTGTTAGAGATTAATACCTGGCAGGGATATGTTTACTTACACTGTCCCGTTTACTGGGATGACAATAGGGTAAAAGTAAGGTTTGGTGCACACGAGAACTGGTTTAATCCCCAGCGACTTTTTTGCCACTGACCGTTCCAAGGTGGTAGCCCTATTGTCAACCATTTTGTGTTTGTGATGTCTTATCTTGCCTTTTATTCATCTTTAAAGTTGTTCTTTGTTTCTGTGTGTGTTTATGGTTGACTGTCGTCCTTGAATGCTACTTTTCCTGTTTGATTGTTATATCTATTTTGATATGTAATATTATTTCATATTTTATATGCTCTTATTTTTCTTTTAAAGATAGGTGAATATGGCATGTATGATTCAAATCTTTTGTAACTGTTGGTTTATTTTTTAAATATTGTGTAAAGTTTTTACGATAAAATCAATTTTAAAAATTACTGAATATTAATGTAATTTTTTCCCTGGATTAAGGGTAGAATTATGACCAAACCTATTGTGCGTGCATCAACAGTCGTTTGCTAAATTGCTATATGGTATCAACTGCCTAGTTATCTCGTATCTAGTAAAGAATAATATAATTTAGATTTTATTAAAATACTGGGCCCCATTGCTGATCTGGCTAAGAATAACCTTTAGTGCTTTAAGGTCACTGACCTCTTGTTTTTAATTGTTGCAATTAGATGCATGTATAACTAGATACTCTCCTATATACATCTTACAAAGTTTTACCCTTGACTTGTTATGCGTTATATTTCCTTAATTAATTGAATATTAAAGGGGTTGATGCACTATTTACAAACACTATTTATTTTATAGGGCTCTGAAAAACTTGAAAAAAGCTGAAAGAATGATTAAAATGCCATGAAAAACAAAGGAGATATGACCTATTAAAAATTTGCAAAGAACATAAATGGAGGCGGCCATCTTTGAATGATGACATCATCGCGCCATTTTACCATATATGGCATACTGACAAAATGCATTTTAAAGTAAAGAAAATCACTGCAAATTGAATAAAAACAAATATACAGATGTAAAATGTATAAATTGAATGGTTATTTTTCATTTCGAGTGATTTTCTTTGCGTTAAAAGACATTTTGTCAATATGCCATATATGGTAAAAAGGCGCGATGACATCATCGTTCTAAGATGGCGGCCTCCATTAATGTTTCTTTGCAATTTTTCAATGGATCATATCTCCTTTATTTTTCATGGCATTTTGATAATTTTTTCAGATTTTTTCAAGTTTTTCAGGGATCTTTAAAATACACCTTGTTTGAAAATAGTGCATCAAACCCTTTAATTTTGAAGCAAATAGATGTATGCGCAACTGTTAATACTATTGTAATAGTAAATCGTTTTATATGATATAATTGCAAAAGTGTGTGAATAAATATATGGTTTTATCACATAACATGGCTTCTGAGAGTATAATAAAGCCATGACTTATTTTTCGTAATACAGTAGTGTACTACAGATGCAAATGAGGACCGAATCACTACATACAAACATTTATTCCCAGTTGTTTACATGGTATATCATATGATACGTTAAGACACCTTACATAGTTATTATTATTTGAAATTTGACTTTATAAAATGCGTGTTATTAACGTATATTTGGTTTAAGGTGTCGCATTATTTGCATGACGAACGCGTTACAGCCGTGTAACGTAGCTGACGTCATGAAAACAACAAAACGACGTCATGATTTCTCTTACAAATTGCCGCGGTATACAAGGTAAATTGACAACATTAAAGTGAAACTATCACGGCGTAGATGTGTTATGTGACAAATAGAATCTTACATTCGTGATTGGGTATTATTGATTTTAATAAACTCGTTGGATAAAAAGATAGGATACGAGGCTCTTCATCCAACTCGTTTATTAAAATCAATAATACATAGTCACTAATGTAAGATCCTCTATAATTATGTTATACAGTGTTGACTTATGAAACATAAGTGTTAATTTAAAATCATAACTGGTATTTAAGAAATAATAAATATGTACCAGTAATTTATCTGTGAATAAAATCAGTGAAGTAAGTTACTTCACTGTTTTAAGCAAACCGCATGAAATCGGATTTAAATGCATCAGGTTTAAAAGACAGAATTGAATGTTGTTTAACGGCTCATCAACACAGTATATGTTATTTAGAGCCGCCCCAGGGAGAGGGGAAGGATACATAGGAATCCGGGAACCTGCCCTACTCTTATAATCGAATAGATTCATATGGTTCTTTAACGTGCTCGGAGGATAGATCGATACACGGGACCGCCCGGTTTACGTCCCCATCCGACGGACGAGGCTAAGGTAAAGTGTCTTGCCCAAGAACACACCGACGGAACTCAGTGGCACCACGGAGGATTGAACCCGGGGCCTCCGGTTACAAATCCGCCGCGCTACCGACTGCGCCACGCCAGCCTTAAAAGACAGTCTCACATAATTAAATCACGTATCGTATGTTTAATGACAGTCTCTTCGAACGAAGAGAAAAAATCTTAAACAAAAGTTTTGCGTTATAAGTTGAACACCTTTTGTAATGGCGGGAGGTGTACAGTACTGGTTCTACCCAGGAAAAGTGTGTGGCCTGCCTCAACCACAAAAAAATCGACCGTCATTTTTGTATAATGTATATGTATTTTTTATGAAAATAATATTTTGTTCACTAAAGGGAGGTAGTCTGTGTTTATATTTAAAGGAGGCAATTTAATGATAAAAGAAAGTTTACGTTTATATTATTTACCGGTTTACGCCTTTTGGATTTTATTATGACATGTATAATCCAAAATCTTTTATAACTGTTTATGTATTTTCTTTTAAATAAACTGATTCAAAAAAGAAAGTGTGCTCATCTGTTTTTTTAAATATTCAAAAAGTTATAAGGACGCTCATACCACCACCACCACTTTTTCATTATTACTAGAAATGACAAAATTAAACATAATTTTAAACAATTGAACAGCATGATACACATACTGACACTTTTATATAATTTATTTAGTATTTTGCATGACCATATACAATAATAATGTTGGACATATTATTAATCTTACAATACATGTGTAGTATGAATGTCAGTTTGTGTGAGTGATAAAGTTTTGAGTATGTATTATATACATGTGTATATGTTGTATTCATTTATAATAATGAGTTAGTACAGTGTGTAAGGACAAATTTAACTAAACACATATTTTAAATATACAACATGTATGCATTGTTAAAGACATGCTACAATTAGCAAACAAGCATTACACAATAGAATGGAAACAATCATCGTGTTATATGTAAATTCTGGTTTTCTGGAATTTCTCATATATGTCAAAAGTTAAAACAAAAACATTGTTAGGATGTTTAAACATATCTTTGAGACAAATGTTTACAGCAGTGTAATATTCAGAATGAGGTTGATTATGCAACCCTTTTACAGTTCGCCACTATGCTTTCCTCTTTAATTGTACGATGACCTGACAGGCTGTGGACCCTATGATGACGCCTACCTAAAGCCAATTGGGACGGTGGCGTTTGATGTTTGTCTATGATCTTTCTTGTCGTGCCCTTAATGGTTTATTCTCTTGTTCTGCCAGGTCATTGAGTACCTTCATTGTGGCTTTCTAGGCTATTGTTATTTTAGCTCTGCTGGCCAGCAGAGCTTATGGGATGGCGAGTTGTCCGTCGTCCGTCCGTCCGTCCGTCGTAAGTCATCCGTCTGTTAACTTTTGCCTTGTGAACACTCTAGGGCCTTCATTATTAATCGAGTCTTTACGAAACTTTGCCAGTGTCTTTATATCAACGAAAGCTCGGACAAGTTCGAAAACCAGCCGGATCGGATAAATTACACCAGAGTTATGGCCCTTGTTTTGCTGAAAAATGCCATATTAAGCATTGTGAACACTCAAGAACCTCCATTTATTAGTTGATCTTTACCAAACTTGCACAAGATTATTAATATAAATGAAAGCTCGGACAAGTTTGAAAACCAGCCAAATCGGATCAGTAACACCGGAGTTATGGCCCTTGTTTTTTCTGAAAATTGCTATGTTCTGCCTTGTGAACGCTCTAACACCTTCATTTATTATTTGATCGTTACCAAACTTGCACATATTGTTAATACCACTGACAGCTTAGACAAGTTCGAAAATCAGCTAATTGGGTCAGTAATATCAGAGTTATGGCCCTTGTTTTTTCTGAAAAATGCCATTTTCTGCATTGTGTACACTCTAGCACATTCATTTATTATTTGATCTTTACCAAACTTGCACAGACTGTTAATATCAATGAAAGATCAAATAAGTTCGAAAACCAGCTAAATCGGATCAGTAACACTGGAGTTATGGCCCTTGTTTTTTCTAAAAAATGCTATTTTCTGCCTTGTGAACACTCTAGGGCCTTCAGTATTAATCGGACCTTTACTTAACTTTGCCAGTGTCTTTATATCAATGAAAGCTCGGACAAGTTCGAAAACCGGCAAGATCGAAATAATTTCACCGGAGTTATGGCCCTTGTTTTGCTGAAAAATGTCATATTAAGCCTTGTGAACACTCTAGCACCTTCATTTATTATTTGATCTTTACCAAACTTGCACAGATTGTTAATATCAATGAAAGCTCGGACAAGTTCGAAAACCAGCTAGATCGGACTATTAACAGCGGAGTTATTGCCCTTGATTTAGTTAAAAATGCTATATTTTGCCTCATTAAGAAGATAGGGCCTTTATCTTTCATTCGATCTTTACCAAACTTTACCAGATTGTTTATATAAATGAAAGCTCGGACAATTTTGAAGACCCGCCAGATCGGATTAGTAACAGCGGAGTTATGGCCCTTGATTTAGTTAAAAATGCTATATTTTGCCTCGTTAAGATGATAGGGCCTTCATTTTTCATGCGATCTTAATGAAACTTTACGAGATTGTTCATATCAATGAAAGCTCGGTCAAGTTTAAAAACCAGCCAGATCGGACAGTAACAGTGGAGTTATGGCCCTTGATTTAGTTAAAAATCCTATATTTTGCCTCGTTAAGACGATAGGGCCTTCATCTTTCATCCGATCTTTAAGAAACTTTACCAGATTGTTAATATCAATGAAAGCTTGGACGAGTTCGAAACCATCCAGATTGGACCATTAACATCGGAGTCATGGCCCTTGATTTTCTGAAATATGCTATATCTTGGCCTCATTAAGACGAAAGGGCCTTCATTTGGCCGGATTTCATTGAAACTTTGCAGGTATGATCAGTACCAAGCCTAGTTGTACATAGTCACCGTGTTCCAGTTGAATGATTTTGGCAGAGTTATAGCCCTTTAAAGGTTTTAATACACAAACTTTGTTCTGACTAGTTCTCCTGAACCCCTGGCCGGATTAAACAAAACTTTTTAGGGATGATCGATTCTATATCTAGTTGTGCACATCATCGCCGTGCTCCGGTTGAATGATTTTTGGCGGAGTTAGGGCCCTTTAAAGGTTTTAATACACACACTTTGTTCTGACTAGTTCTCCTGAACCTCTGGCCGGATTTAAAAGAAGCTTTTTTAGGGATGATTAATTCCATGTCTAGTTGTGCAAATCATTGGCGTATTCCAGTTAAATGATTTGTTTGGCAGAGTTATGGCCCTTTAAAGGTTTTAATACACAAACTTTGTCTGATCTACTTCTCCTGAACCCCTCTCCAGATTTCAATGAAACTTTGCTGGGATGATCAGCACCAAGCCTAGTTGTGCATGTCATTGTCACGTTCTGGTTTACAGATATTTGGCAGAGTTATGGCCCTTTGAAGTATTTTGATACCACAATTTTTTTCCGGGCTAGTTCTCCTGAACCTGGCTGGATATAGACGAAACTTGACAAGGATGATCAGTATCAAGCCTAATTGTGATATCATCGCCATATATCGGTTGAATGATTTTTGGCAGAGTTGTGACCCTTTAAAGGTTTAATACACACACTTTGTCCAGATTAGTCTCTTCTGTGTCTGTACTAAACCTAGTTGCACCTTCATTGCCATGTTCTGGTTGAATGGTTTTTGAAAGACTTATGGCCCCTTATACATAAACTTTATCTTGATCCAGTAGAGCGTCCACAGGCCCTCTTGAGCCTCTTGTTTGTATTTACCTTCATTGTGCATTTCTAGGCTATTGTTTTTTTTGTATTATATTTACCGGAGCATATTTGTGTTTTACTTATATTGCCTATTGATGCTACCTTGTTGGTTAGAGATTAAATCATGGTGGGGATTTCTTTATTTACACTGTCCTGTTTTAATGGGATGACAAAAGGGTAAATGTGAGGTTTGGTGCACCCTAGAACCGGTTTAAACACCTGTGGCCTACTTTGCCACTGACCGTTCCAAGGCGGTAGCCCTATTGTCAACCCTTTATGTGTTTGTGATGTCGTTTGCATTTATTATTACTTTTGCCTTCTTGTTTGTCTGTTTGCGTGTTTGTTTCTGTGTTTTGTGGTTGACTGTCCTCCTTGAATGCTACTTTCCCTGTCCGATCTTTTTATATTTCTTTAGTGCACACTTTCTTTTTTGAATAACGGTGTATTACATGTACATGTATGTAAACTTTCAATTTTAATAAGTATTAAATATTAAAAACAAATTAAAAGAATAATTATGGCGGAACTTGCTATATATGCTAATTAAAATATAGCTGCCTCGGATTTTAAGCTAACAACACCGATAGTTTAAAGGGACACACGGCAATCTTGAAGTTTAAATCAAACATAAGAATTAGTACCTCAATTTATTATTCCAGTATTATTTTGACTTTAAACCTGCTTAATGACAATTTAGGGTTGACATATTTTGTTTGCTATTCTACCGTAGGTTGAAATGTATTATTGGTGCAAAATAATCACGGTTTGCTTTAAACTATTCTAATTATTAATATAATCAATAATTGTAAATTGTAAAAAAATATGAATAAAATAATCCAATAAGTCGGTATACAAACTAGAATTAGATGTGTAAACTATTACATTTTAAGCCATCTACATGTAACATCGTTAAATTTACGACTTCCAAATATGTTTGATTACAAAAAGTTGCTCGGAACGGGATTTGAAAAAGGGACCTTGCACTTTTAGCACTACTGGCCAAGGGCCAGCAGAGCTTATGGGATGGTGTGTTGTCCGTTGTCCGTCCGTCGTCCGTCGTCCGTTAACTTTTGCTTGTGTACACTCTAGAGGCCACATTTCTGATGCAATCATCATGAAACTTTATCAGAATGTTTGTCTCAATCAAATCTCGGTCAAGTTCGAAAATGGGTCATGTGGGGTCAAAAACTAGGTCACTAGGTCAAATATTGGAAAAACCTTGTGTACACTCTAGAGGCCAAATTTTTGACCCGAGCTTGATGCAACTTTGTCAGAATGTTTGTCTTAATTATATCTTGGTCAAGTTTGAAAATGGGTCACATGGGGTTAAAAACTAGGTCACTAGGTCAAATACTTGAAAAACCTTGTGTACACTCTAGAAGCCGTATTTCTGACCCAATCTTGATGAAACTTTGTCAAAATGTTTGTCTTAATTACATCTTGGTCAAGTTCAAAAATGGGTCACATGGTATAACTAGGTCAAACTTTGGAAAAACCGTGTGTACACTCTAGAGGTCATATTTTTGACCCGATATTGATGAAACTTTGTCAGAATGTTTGTCTCAATGAAATCTTGGTCAAGTTCAAAAATGGGTCATGTGGGGTCAAAAACTAGGTCACTAGGTCATACTTTGAAAAAACCGTGTGTACACTCTAGAGGCCATATTTTTGACCCGATCTTGATGCAATTTTGTCAGAATATTTGTCTCTTATAGCTTGCTAAAATTCGAAAATGGGTCACACAGGGTCGAAAACTAGGTCACTAGGTCAAATACTTGAAAAACCTTGTGTACACTCCAGAGGCCATATTTCTGACCCGATCTTGATGAAACTTTGTCGAAATGTTGTCTTATTTATATTTTGGTCAAGTTCGAAAATGGTACCCATGGGGTCAAAAACTAGGTCACTAGGTCAAATACTTGAAAAACCTTGTGTACACTCTAGACGCCATATTTTTTTTCATTCGATCTTTACCAAACTTTACCAGATTGTTAATGTCAATAACAGCTCGGTAAAGTTTGTTTTTAGCTCTACTGATCAGAGATCAGCAGAGCTTATGCCGTGGTGCGGAGTCCGGAGTCCGTCTGTCCGTCTGTCCGTCTGTCCGTCCGTCTGTCCGTCTGTCCGTAAACTTTTATTTGTAGCGACTTCACAGCTGAAACTACTGGATGGATATTCATGAAACTTTACAGAAATGTTGCCCATAAAGTCTAGTTGATCCTAGCAAAAATTCATGTTGATGTGAAATCCAAGATGGCCGCCAAAGCTAAAAATAGAGTTTTAAAATACAAGTTTGTAGCGACTTCTTCTTGAAAACTATAAGTGATATTGATATGGGACTTTTTCTAAAATGATCAGCATGACATGATGTTGATCCTAGTCAAAAATCGTTTTGATTCAACGTTAAACATGGCTGTCAGCGGCCATCTTTGTTTACATAGAGTTATATAGTAAAAACTTGTAGCGACTTCACAGCTGAAACTACTGGATGGATATTCATGAAACTTTACCGAAATGTTGCCCATAAAGTCTAGTTGATCCTAGCAAAAATTCATGTTGATGTGAAATCCAAGATGGCCGCCAAAGCTAAAAATAGAGTTTTAAAATACAAGTTTGTAGCGACTTCTTCTTGAAAACTATAAGTGATATTGATATGGGACTTTTTCTAAAATGATCAGCATGACATGATGTTGATCCTAGTCAAAAATCGTTTTGATTCAACGTTAAACATGGCTGCCAGCGGCCATCTTTGTTTACATAGAGTTATATAGTAAAAACTTGTAGCGACTTCACAGCTGAAACTACTGGATGGATATTCATGAAACTTTACAGAAATGTTGCCCATAAAGTCTAGTTGATCCTAGCAAAAATTCATGTTGATGTGAAATCCAAGATGGCCGCCAAAGCTAAAAATAGAGTTTTAAAATACAAGTTTGTAGCGACTTCTTCTTGAAAACTATAAGTGATATTGATATGGGACTTTTTCTAAAATGATCAGCATGACATGATGTTGATCCTAGTCAAAAATCGTTTTGATTCAACGTTAAACATGGCTGCCAGCGGCCATCTTTGTTTACATAGATTTATATAGTAAAAACTTGTAGCGACTACTTCTCTGAAACTACTTGGCGGATATTCATGAAACTTTACAGGAATGTTGCTCTTGATGTCTGATTGATCCTAGAAAAATTTCAGGTCGGCCGGAAATTCAAGATGGCCGTCACAGCTAAAAATAGATTTTTAAAAAATAAGTTTGTAGCGACTACTTCTTGAAAACTATAAGTGATATTGATATGGGACTTTTTCTAAAATGATCAGCATTACATGATGTTGATCCTAGTCAAAAATCGTTTTGATTCAACGTTAAACATGGCTGCCAGCGGCCATCTTTGTTTACATAGAGTTATATAGTAAAAACTTGTAGCGACTACTCCTCTGAAACTACTTGGCGGATTGTCATGAAACTTTACAGGAATGTTGCTCTTGATGTCTAATTGATCCTTTCAAAATTTCAGGTCGGCCGGAAATTCAAGATGGCCGTCACAGCTAAAAATAGATTTTTAAAAAATAAGTTTGTAGCGACTACTTCTTGAAAACTATAAGTGATATTGATATGGGACTTTTTCTAAAATGATCAGCATGACATGATGTAGATCCTTGTGGAAAATTATTTTGATTCGACGTTAAACATGGCTGGCAGTGGCCATCTTTGGTTACATAGAGTTATATATAGTAAAAACTTGTAGCGACTACTCCTCTGAAACTACTTGACGGATGTTCATGAAACTTCACAGGAATGTTGCTCTTGATGTCTAGTTGATCCTAGAAAAATTTCAGGTCGGCCGGAAATTCAAGATGGCCGCCACAGCTAAAAATAGATTTAAAATAAATAAGTTTGTAGCGACTACTTCTTCAAAACAATAAGAGATATTGATATGGGACTTTTTCTAAAATGATCAGTATGACATGATGTTGGTCCTTGTCGAAAATCGTTTTGATTTGACCTTAAACATGGCTGCTTTGTTTACATAGAGTTATATAATGAAAACTTGTAGCGACTACTTCTTTGAAACTACCTGACGGATTTTCATGAAACTTCACAGGAATGTTGCTCTTAATGTCTTATTGATCTTAGCAAAATTTCAGGTCGGCCGGAAATTCAAGATGGCCGCACCGGTTAAAAATAGATTTTCAAAAAACAAGTCTGTAGCGACTACTTCCTGAAATCAAAATCAATCAGTAGAGCTTCAAGGTCATTGACCTCTTGTTAGCTTATGGGATGGTGTGTTGTCCGTTTTCCGTCGTCCGTCGTCCGTTAACTTTTCTTGTGTACACTCTAGAGGCCACATTTCTGATGCAATCATCATGAAACTTTGTCAGAATGTTTGTCTCAATGAAATCTTGGTCAAGTTTAAAAATGGGTCATGTGGGGTCAAAAACTAGGTCACTAGGTCAAATACTTGAAAAAACTTGTGTACACTCTAGAAGCCGTATTTCTGACCCAATCTTGATGAAACTTTGTCAAAATGTTTGTCTTAATTATATCTTGGTCAAGTTCAAAAATGGGTCACATGGTGTTAAATACTAGGTCACTAGGTCAAACTTTGGAAAAACCGTGTGTACACTCTAGAGGCCATATTTTTGACCCGATCTTGATGCAATTTTGTCAGAATATTTGTCTCAATTATAGCTTGCTAAAGTTCAAAAATGGGTCACACAGGGTCAAAAACTTGGTCACTAGGTCAAATACTTGAAAAACCTTGTGTACACTCTAGAGGCCATATTTCTGACCCGATCTTGATGAAACTTTGTCGAAATGTTGTCTTAATTATATTTTGGTCAGTTCGAAAATGGGTCTCATGGAGTCAAAAACTAGGTCACTAGGTCAAATACTTGAAAAACCTTGTGTACACTCTAGACACCATGTACTACGACTCGATTCATCAATGGTTTAACAGCCAGTAGAGCGTTCACAGGCCCTCTTGGGCCTCTTGTTTACCTTTTAAAGGGACACAGGGCAATCTTGATTTTTTAAAAACTCGTGGCGTCCCGTTAGTTTTTCTACATAATTTGCATTTGTCATTAATATTAATTATAAGAATAGTATAAAGCAAATTGTTGTTTTTTTGATTTTTTATATTACTAACTTTTGATAACTTTTCACAAATAATATATACAAACCTATGGTAGAACAACGAAGAGATCGTATTTAAGTATATGCAAGCAGATTTAAAGTCGAAAAGATACTGGATTATTAAATCGAGAGGCTATTTTTTAATGCTTGATAAATACTTCAAGATTGCCATGAGTCCCTTTAACCACTACACTACCAACATTTCTTGATACATTGATACTAAAATGTAATAACAACTACACGCACGCACAAACGTAATAAACCTCGGGATTGGTTTTCAGTGGGAATCTTGGGAAAGCTTGAATTTGATCAAATGTAGTTTACACCACGCAATATTAATTTACATGTTCTACATGATGGCCTATATACACGGGTTCAATATTTGTCGTAATAACTAATATAAATAAGTCATTTCGCATACTTTGCTTCTTTACTCTTTGTTATTGTTTAAATGCGTTTTGGAATGATACATTTCCTGTTCAACATTTGTCTATTTTGTCATTTATTCATTACCATATTAATGGTACCATCATTCAAACTAAATCCAAATGAATGCTTCATCTGAAATAAGGAAACTAATATAAATACATTAATACAGTCATGCCGTTACAACTCACTCATAATACATAAAACAATTGTTACAAAAATGGTTTATTTTCCTTGTGATATTATTGATGAATGAGTGAGTAACATTATATATGCTCAGAACAAAATATATTTCATAGTGTGCATATGATGGGTTGCAAACATATTTTTAGCAGGAGTCAAAAATAAATAAATTAACATATGTTCAGGTATAATATAATTATATAAATTGAATATAGTGTACTATCTTTGAATCTGATTGTATGAATATTTTGAATATCTACTTTAAGGGAAAAAAATATATTAAATAATAATACACAAAAATGGATATTGATTAAGACTTAGACTAAATGTTTGTGTGAATTATATTGGCCTGGATATGCGATTATGTGCATTTTTATATTCATATGTGCATGATCATTTTTGTGTTCAGAAGGACGGTAACGTTTGATGAGTATCTTCATTCTTGTATTGTCGTACCCTTAAAGGTTGACTTCTGCCAAGTCTGAGATTACATGCTTCGTGCTTTCTATATTTGTGCTTTTATATTCATATATACATGATCATCTTTGTGTTATATTGCCTATTAATGCCACTTAGATTGTTAGAGGATATAGCCTGGTGGGGATTTCTTAATTTACACTGTCCTGTATTATTGAGATTACAGAATGGTATGTTGTATTGTTGTATGTTTCGACGAGTGACTCTGGTCCTTCGCTGTTACAATATATGTTCGACTTTTAATTATATCTACTATTACTATAAAATATATTAATGCTGCTTAGTTTTCCAGAGCGGGAATTTCTTTATTGTTTTTAAGCTGCCTCGTTTTATTGGAATTACAGACGGGTATGAGTGTGGTTTGGTGTACCCTATAACCTGGTTTAAACCCCCAGTCTGTGACCTTATTTGCCACGGACCGTTTCAAGGCGGGCGGTACCCATATGGCCAACTAGTTTGTGTAGGGTCAAATTAATTTATTTTTAAATGATTATTTATCCGTGTAATTATTGTTTGTTTTAAATGCGTTTTTTTTTTGCTAACAGCGTTCTGAGAATGCTATATTTCTAATTTGACTAATATATCTACTTTCTCAACATTACGTGGTTCGAGTATTAACTTTCGTACCCCATCCAACGCCTTCTCCAAAGAGCGAAAACTGGGTTGGCTGGGGTATGAAATAAACACCTTAATTTTGGCGTTAAAGGTTTGTATATTGTACATTTAAAACATTTAAAGATAATTTTAAAACGTTATTGCATTTTTTTTCAGTAAAACATATTTTAAACGTGTTTTATTATCGAAATATCCGTTATAAAATCCTGCTAATATAAGCTTTCCCATCGCTTAATGGAATTAAGGCGGGACCACGTAATGAAGTATTCCTATCTTTGATGGTTCAGTAAAATGTGTCGTCATTTCAAGACAAGAACGTATGCCTGAATTATAATTAATCGATAGAATTTATCATTACGTATACATAGTGGATACTAAAACTATACTTTAGTGCGAATCAAAATAGCATGATATCAACAACACTACACAGAGTTTATATACACACATAACCATGCATATTTATCATTTCAGAACAACGATACTAACAAGCACAGCTTTTTTTAGAACATTCCGCTAAACTTATAGATGATACAGTGATGTATCCCGAATGCATACTACTTGCATTGTATGTTGCAACACTGCTTTGTAAGTATTGTATTTACAGTTAAGTAAACATTGGCTTGATGTTTAATGGCTTATCAACTATTAATCGACGTCCAAGAGAGGTCAATAGGATGAACCCTACCCATCTCTTCGGATCAAATATATATATATATATATATATATATATATATATATATATATATTGTCCTTTTAACGTAATCGTAATACTTCAATACAAGGGACCTCTCAGTTATAAAACTGTCTTTTTAAATGCATATATATCTTATTGTCACTCAATCCATTTATAAAAATGGAAACATGAGCTCTGTGTAATCCGTAAACATGTAATCCGATTGGTTAGTTTAAACATTTATTTTACGTTGATTGTAATGAAAGTTCTCTGAACTTATTTTAACCACACTCGATGTCTTCCTGGGTAGAACCAGTACTAACTAAGCAAATGCAGATAAAGTGTCTGCAACACATATGGTTGTGGCGCGGTCGATCCCACGACTTTTCGATCCTGGGTCAAAAGCTCTACCACTAGACTAAAACGCTCTATCACCAATACCGCTTGGTTGATGCTAAACAAATATAACTAATAAAAACAGGATACAATACGTTTGTTTGGAAACTGTCTCGAAAACAATTAAATGCGTTAGGTATTAGAATTAATCAGAATTGCAATGTTTAGTTCGCGACGGAATATCATTCGTTTAATGATCGCAAATCATGTGTAACGGTTTCCTTAACGCGGTGCCACTAATCAAAATTTGCGACTATAAAACGACTAATAAGCTGTCGAAAAATCAAAATTTATTTTCACATTTCCTCGACCTATAAATCCATTTCCGTGATAAAAAATCAGTCAATAAATGGTATGTGGTAATCGAAACTGAGTCGTTGATATGTTTAGCCGTTTAATAATGCCTTTTAAGGAAAATGTCAAGGCATTACGGATTGTGATTGGTCAATCGATATCTTAAAGGGCAAATACTTCGGCTGTAGTAAAACATTTATTTTGCCTATATCGACCCTCAATGTATACAGTAGCATTTTTATTATTCGTCGACCGAAACCGACGACTATATTTGTGCTTACGTTTGATAAGTGCCACTGGAAGGAGAAGTAATTAATGGCGAACAATTGTTATTTTCCCTCTATACTAAATTCAGCAAATGAACTGATATGATAATAACAAATTATGTACGCTTTTGGAAAAATAGCTTTGTTTGTATCGTGTTAACCAAAACTACGACTCTCCCTAATATCCCATTTCACCCCGACATTTGCCGAACGATCACGGATAATAACGAGCATTCTCCAAGCACAGGTTGAAGGAACGTGTTGGGACTGAAAAAAAAATTTGAAAAAAAAAAAAAATTGTTAAAAAAAAAATTTGAAAAAAAAGTCTGAAAAAAAAAGTCTGATTTTTTTTTTTTTTTTTTTTTTGGACTACATTTGTACACACACCTCAAAACATCAAATAAATGAAAAACTGTACACCAAAAACAATCCTACCCAAAATTCTAACCCCGTGTAAGAGATATGAACAAGGTCACTAAGAGCTCGTTAGAGACTTTTCACATCATGTGTTTCCATCCTCGATTACAAATCACACATTCAACATTTTTTCAAATCTACTTGTGGGTTCCATCAAAATATGAACATACTTTCAAAAAAAGTTTACTTCAAACCCCAATTCCAACCAGTTTCTTTGCTACGAACATTGAAAGTCCAAAAAGAGCGAACATCACCGAGGTCGGCAGTTTACAATTAGGATTTTGAAAAATGCACCGACACGGAAAAGCCGATAAAACTCTCATTTTAGGGATACCAGCAATATTTTTACACGGGATCGTTACAGTACGTATTCATTGATCGATTTATAGCAATTACCTGCATCTATATCCGTCAATAGCGCCCAAAAAGACGATTCTTCTCGCGGAACGTGTAACTTTTGCCCAGGGAAGTAGATGCATTCGCACCGTCTGTCCGAGTTAGACGGTGCGAAATCCTAATTGTAAACTGCCGACCTCGGTGATGTTAGCTCTTTTTGGACTTTCAATGTTCGTAGCAAAAAAACTGGTTGGAATTGGGGTTTGAAGTAAACTTTTTTTGAAAGTATGTTCATATTTTGATGGAACTCGCAAGTAGATTTGAAAAAATGTTGAATGTGTGATTTGTAATCGAGGATGGAAACACATGATGTGAAAAGTCTCCAACGAGCTCTTAGTGACCTTGTTCATATCTCTTACACGGGGTTAGAATTTTGAGTAGGATTGTTTTTGGTGTACAGTTTTTCATTTATTTGATGTTTTGAGGTGTGTGTACAAATGTAGTCCAAAAAAAAAAATTAAAAAAAATCAGACTTTTTTTTTCAGACTTTTTTTTTCAAATTTTTTTTTTCAATTTTTTTTTTTTTCAGTCCCAACACGTTCCTTCAACCTGTGTCTCCAAGTAGCCAAATAGGTCAACCAATCAAATGCTGGTAGTCACATTAAATATTCATTGGTGCCCAATGTGAATCAAAAACAATACACAACTGTTATTAAATGTCAGACTATAACTTGAACGCATGACATGACATATATGTGTTATTAATGTGTTTGGTGCTGTAGAAAAACAAAAATTAAAGCGTGTTTGTTGATACAATTCAAAAACAGGATTTTTAGAAAACAATGAATATTTCTATCGTCACACCGGTTCCAACCACAGATCTAACAACAATTCCAACTTAAGCGCACATGCTCCAATCACAGAAATATTAACAAATATGTTGTTGTTAGATCTGTGCTCCAATGTAAACAATTCAAAATCCGATCTAGTTTCCAAGGAATGAGTTGAGATGGTTTCTGTATAGAATATTACTAATGACAGCGGTGTTTTAGCGAACGAATACGCATACTTTAACTCAGTATATAAACATTGAAACTGGTTAAATTGTGATTGTTGATACTTATTTGACTACCAGCGTCTGATTAGTTCTTGAAGTCATGTGACTTTGCGCCATGTGACTGAAATTCCGAACATTGTACGGAGATTTCCGAAGTACCGGTGAAATGGGCTATACGTGTCTAAAACGCGGCGCTTTATTCATCTATTGGTAATTGATTACTCGGGGCCCAGACTACAGCGATTACTTCTATTTAAAGAACACGTTGATGCCTCAGAACCAGCAGAGAGCCTTTTTTTAGAACAGAACCTATATTTATGCATGGACTTTGGTATTCTACAAGCTTCGATAATCTCCGTACCCGAGCACCTGCTATTTACGATAGTTGTCGTTATAAATACTACCGACAATTTTTAGCTCTACTGGCCAACGGCCAGCAGAGCTTATGGGATGGTGTGTTGTCTGTCGTCCGTCGTCTGTCGTCTGTCGTCCGTTAACTTTTCTTCAAACGACATCTCCTCAGAAACCGCTTGGCTAATTTTGACCAAACTTCACGTGGATGATCCTCAGATGAATGCTTTTTAGATTTGTTAAAATTAGGTCAGCGCTACATCCAAGATGGCTGCCATTACCATATATGGTCGAAACCTTAAAAAATCTTCTTCTCCAGAACCGCTGGACAGATTTCAACAGTTTTTCTTTTAAAATAATCGCCAACGCCTAGACTATCAAGTATGTTCAAATAAAGTCCCCGGGGTCAAAAATGGCCGTGCCCCGGGGGTCCAAAATTTGTTTATTGAGGTTTTGCATGTTTTTCATATAGACATATAGGAACAAACTTTAAAAAATCTTCTTCTCTGAAACCACAAGGCACAGAGCTCTCATGTATTACATGTAGCATCAGCTTATGGTCCTCTACTAAGTTTGTTCAAATGGTGACCCTAGGGTCAAATTTGTCCCCGCCACGAGGGTGACAGTTTTACATAGGCTTATATAGGGTGTTTTTTTTTAAAAATCTTCTTCTCGGAAACTACAAGAGCCAGAGGTTTGATATTTTGCTTTTACTTTAAGCTTATGGTCCTTTACCAAGTTTGTTCAAATGGTGACCCTCGGGTCAGTTTTGGCCCTGCCCCAAGGGTCACATGTTTTACATAGACATGTATAGGGAAAAACTTAAAAAATCTTCTTCTCTGAAACTGAAAAAGCCAGAGGTTTAATATTTGAATGAATGAAAGTCTTTATTTACAGAGGGTAACCCAATTAGTATAAACTAATCTTCCTTGGGGCCCTCTAAAGCAATATTTACATACATACAAATACATAATTATATAGCAATATAACAATCAGCATAACAAATCAAAGTTAGCATTATTCATAAACATGATCAACATGATAACAATGTTACACAACAACATAATACATACATATGGCGGCAGAGGTTTAACTTACAGACTTACATATGGCCATATTTACAATTTTAGCTGTATGACTGTTGATTCGAATTTATCCACTTAGTATAATTTACTGTGAAACGTTTAATACTTTCGCTCTGTCTTATTTCATTTGGAATGTTATTCCATACTTTTACCCCAGAGTAAGACATACTCCCTTTAAAAAGTTCTATATTTGGTTTGGGTATTAAAAAATCCGATTTATTTGAAGAACGTAAATGATTTGGACGCCTGACATTGTAATTGAACATATTTTGAATATATGACGGGACTGCATTTTGCGATACCCTGTACATAAATTTGGCTTTATGAAGTGAAACCCTCTGTTCAATATTAAGAGAATTAATTATATTTAAAGCCTCGCTTAAAGTGGTATATTGTTCACCTAGAATGATACGACATGCTCTTCGTTGTAATCGCACTAAAACCTGGATATTTGATTGTTTTGTACTACCCCAAATGATACTACAATAGTCAAGATGTGGTTGGACATAAGCTTTGTAAAACATTATTCTATAATTAACAGGAATAAATACTTTAATTCTTGATAATAGCCACAAATTACTAGATATTTTCTTCCTAAGAAATTTTATATGCGTATCCCATTTAAGGTTTTCATTTATATATATGCCAAAAATTGTATCACCTGTTGTGATTTCCAGATTTAAGTCTTTATATTTCAAATTTAGAGGTTGATTAACTAATCTTGTCCGTTTCTGGGGTGTCGTTATCAATATTACTTTTGTTTTTGAAGCATTTAATACCATACCATTGTTTAGACACCATGTACTGACGTTATTCAAAGCAGCTTGTAAATTCATTTCAACTTCTAATTTAGATTTATTTATGTCATATATTGTAGTATCATCTGCATACATATCAACGTTTGAAACATTATCCTGTACATACATAGGCAAGTCATTTATGAATAAAATAAATAAAAGAGGCCCTAGAATAGACCCTTGCGGGACCCCGCATGTCGTAATTTGCTTATCAATTTTGCATTTGCTATAAGCTTGTGGTCCTCTATCAAGTTTGTTCAAATGGTGACCCAGGGGTCACATTTGGCCCCACCCCGGGGGTCACAGTTTTACATAGGCTTGTATAGGGAAAAACTGAAAAAAATCTTCTTCTCTGGAACCACATGGCACAGAGCTCTCATGTATTACATGTAGCATCAGCTTATGGTCCTCTACTTAGTTTGTTCAAATGGTGACCCTTGGGTCAAATTTGTCCCAGCCCCGAGGGTCACAGTTTTACATAGACTTATATAGGATTTTTTTTTAAAAATCTTCATCTCGCCAACTACAAGAGTCAGAGGTTTGATATGTTACATTTATTATAAGCTTATAGTCCTTTACCAAGTTTGTTCAAATAGTGACCCTGGGGTCACATCTGGTCCCGCCCCAAGGGTCACATGTTTTACATAGACATGTATAGGGAAAAACTTAAAAAATCTTCTTCTCTGAAACTGCAAGAGCCAGAGGTTTAATATTTTGCTGTTGCTATAAGCTTATGGTCCTTTACCAATTTTGTTCAAATGGGGACCCTGGGGTCAAATCTGGCCCCGCCCCGGGGATTCACAGTTTTACATAAATGCTTGTATAGGGAAAAACTGAAAAAAATCTTCTTCTCTGGAACTGCAAGAGCCAGAGGTTTAATATTTTGCATTTGCTAAAAGCTTATGTCCTTTACCAAGTTTGTTCAAATGGTTACCCTGGGGTTACATTTGGCCCCGCCCCAAGGGTCACATGTTTTACATAGAAATGTATAGGGAAAAACTTAAAAAATCTTCTTCTCTGAAACTGCAAGAGCAAGAGGTTTAATATTTTGCTGTTGCTATAAGCTTATAGTCCTTTACCAATTTTGTTCAAAATTGGACCCTGGGGTCACATCTGGCCCCGCCCCGGGGGTCACAGTTTAACAAAAGCTTGTATAGGGAAAAACTGAAAAAATCTTCTTCTCTGGAACTGCAAGAGCCAGAGGTTTAATATTTTGCATTTGCTATAAGCTTATGGTCCTTTACCAAGTTTGTTCAAATGGTGACCCTCGGGTCATATTTGACCCCGCCCCAAGGGTCACATGTTTTACATAGACATGTATAGGGATATTTTTACTTTTAATTGATTTTTTTTTTTTTTTTTTTTTTTTTTAATATTTCTTTTTTTTTTTTTTTTTATTTTTTTTTTTTTAACTTTTTTTAAATATCTTCTGTTGTTTTTTTTTGAAATATATATATATTTTTTTTAAATATTTTTTTTTTTTTCTAAATTTTTTTTTTTTTTTTTTTTTAATTTTCTTTTTTTTATTAGCTCCAGTCGGACAAGTAACAGAGGTGTTCTTGATTTAGTTAAACATGCTATATTTTGCCTCGTTAATACGGTCGGGCCTTCATTTTTCATCTGATCTTTACCAAACTTTACCAGATTCTTTAGTTATGGCCCTTGATTTAGTTAAAAAGCTGTTTTTTGCCCGAAACGTTCAAAAAAACGTAAATGGCAATCCCTCACTTCATTGATGTTATAAGACACATGTTAGCCAGTAGAGCGTCCACAGGCCCTCTTGGGCCTCTTGTTTTTGTTTACTGTAATAGTGTTTTGCTGTGCGTGGTTTAAATTATTACAGCGCGGCGGTGGCTTAGTGCTAAGTGGTAGAGTGTTCGCCTCGCAGGCGGGAATGCGGGCGGTTTTGCGTTGGGACGGGTCACACCAATACTTCATAAAATGGTACTACTAGTTCCCTTGCTTGATGTTCAGCGAGGTTTGATGTTTATCAGCGTAATGCTATTACTTTTATATGCTAAATGATGTCAGAACAATGCTTCTGTGTTGCGTGTCATCTCATGTGTCTACGCTGTGGTATTTCAGTGTGGCAGTATATATATAAACGTCGAACAGGAAATGTAACTTTCACAAAACTCAAGCATTCCAATAAACAGAAATTAATGCAAGGTATGTGAAATCACAAACACAAAAGGGTTGACAAACGGGATACCACCTTGAAACGGTCAGTTGCAAAAAGACCCTTGGTGTTTAAACCAGGTTTAAGGGTGCACCAAACCTCACGTTTAGCCTGTTGTCATCCGAATAAAACTAAAGAATTATCTGCCAGGCTATATTCTCTAACAATTAATAATAACTTTATAAGACAATATAACATAATTATATATCAAAATAAAAAGCCTAGAAAACCACAAGGCAAGTATTCAATGAGTTGAAACGATCCAAAGCAACGAGAGAACAAACCATTAAGGGTACGACAATACCAGATTTGAGACCAAATCAAACATATTTCTTTGAGGAAATAGGTAGACGTCATCATAGGGTGGTCATAGCACAAAGAGGAAAGCATAGTGGAGAACTGTAAATGGTTCAATCATTAAACATGCAGTGCGTTGCAAAAGGTAGGATCATGACGTCTTCTGATAAACTTTATAACACATTTAATAATGATTGTATAAAGTGATTTTACAAAATTTGTAAACCACGTCACCATATCAGTCCGGGTGTGAAAGTACTTGTCGCGGAAGGTTTCTTAAATTACTTCTTTATTTAAAAATTAGATCAGGGTTACGATAATAAAATTTTGCAAAGGTTTTCCGAAGTTTATAATTACGGTAGACCAGATGGAGTAGCTTTTGAGTTATATAATGATTACGAATATTAAAGTCCTCAAGTCGATTCACAAATTTCTTGGCAAGTACACATAGTGGGTCAACACTGCAGTAAGTAAAAAAAACACTCAATAAGGGTGTTACAGACCAACAAATTATTGTTTCTGTAGCGAAAGTTGTTTTTATGAGAGCACTTAGTCGCGCATTGTGCTCATTGCTACAAGTAGATACCGTCATGAAATGACTGGATGATTGTTAATAGCGACGTAAACACCACCGCTCCTCCCGCCCGCCCGCACGCAAACACACACAAACACACATTAATATATACTTACATACGTCATACTAATACATACCATACCATACATACCCCACGCACACACGCACGGACGGGCACATGCGCACACACATACACACGCAAGCACCCATGCACGCACGAATATACCATTTCCATACCATTCCATTCCATACTCAGTTTTTTTGCATCAGGCACATCGACCGTTTACGGGTGTGATATCGACTGTTTTTCCTGCGGTGACAATGGCATATGCAATCAATGCGAGCCCGGATACTTCCTTCGAGGTGAAAACTGTCAATCGTGTATCGATCACTGTAATGAGTGTACAGATGTAACAAGTTGTTCAACATGCGAAGACGGTTATTATTATCAAGTATTAAATGTTCAAACGGCTGCCGGGCGCCACGGAAGATCTTGCCGAAACTTGTGTGAATTATGTCAAGATCGCCTTTGTTCTAGCTCAAAAGACGAGTGTTCATTAGGATGCCGCACGAGTTACTATAGAGGTGGTGACGGGGGCTGCAATGAATGTAGGCTATGTAAGAATGCTTCGTGTTCCAAAGATAATTGCACATATGGATGCAAAATTGGTTACTTCGAGGACCCCTACGGAGGTTGTCAGGAATGTTTCTCGTCATGCTCATCATGCTCAAGGAGATACACGTGTGATCAGTGTGTTAGAGGAGCATGGGGTCACGCTTGTTTAAAGGCGTGTACAAATTGTAATGATAACGTATGTGATGTAAACACTGGTATGTGCACAAACGGGTGCAAGGAAGGCTCGTTTCTTAATTCAACTATATGTTCGTCGTGTCAATATGGGTGTAGTTCGTGCATATCTCCATTCGATTGTGAAGAATGTAAAAATGGCAAATGGGGTACACGGTGTCAGTCAGTGTGTGATAACTGTAGAGACAATATATGCAATAAATCAACGGGCGTCTGTAACTATGGTTGTAAGGATGGGTATTTTATGACTCCTGACAATACATGCAAGGTCTGTGAACCAGAGTGTACAACATGTAATTCAAGCGTAAAATGCACTACATGTATTGATGGAAGATATGGTGAACAGTGTGAAAATACGAATGAACGTAGCGCGTCATGTATTAATGGGGCATTCGGTGAACAGTGTCAACATACGTGTGATTCTCTTTGCACAGCGTGCGTCTCGGATGTAAATTGCACGTCATGTATTGATGGAAGATATGGTGAACGGTGTCAACATATGTGTGACTCAATGTGTGCATCGTGCGTCTCGGATGTAAATTGCACGGCGTGTATTGATGGGCGATACGGTGAACAGTGTCAAAATGTATGCGATAGCAAGTGTAAAGCATGTTATGGTTCACGTACAACGTGTTCGCAATGTTTCGAGGGAAACAGTTTGCAAAATTATTCCTGTCACGCATGTAGTGTTAGGTGCTTAAAGTGTGTATCGTCTACAGAATGTCTCGAGTGTAAAGCTGGGTATTACTTAACCGAAAATGAAAGTCTTGGCATGACGTGTAATAAATGTACGAAAGGGTGCTCGGCGTGTAATGAGTGTACAGGATGCATCTCCTTAAACTGTTCAGCCTGTCAGTCAGGATATTATTATCATTATGACCAATGTCACTTATGCCCGCATAACTGCACTACTTGCATCTCTCGATTTTTATGTGACAAATGTGTTGAAGGATATTACGGTGTCACGTGCAGTGAGACATGTCCAGAAGGTTATTACCTGGATGGACACGTATGTGTAAGTTGTTTAGAAAAGTGTGAATACAATACAACGTGTGAACCATCAGAAGATAGACAGGACAATGGCACTTGCAGACGAGGGTGTGTCAGTGAGTATAGAGACAGGATATGTGCTGAAGGTAATACACGCATGATACAATATAGCAAAAAAGTAAAGACATACTCATGTTTAAAATAGAAAAAAAATCAGTAAATCCAAAGGTAGTTTGACTACTTCGGCTTTTTTTCCTAAAATGATTTATTTGCATATTAATGAAATATACATTACATATGAATGATTTATTTACATATTAATGATATATACATTACAAATGAATGATTTATTTACATATTAATGAAATATACATTACATATGAATGATTTATTTAGTACATATTAATGAAATATACATTACATATGAATGATTTATTTACATATTAATGAAATATACATTACATATGAATGATTTATTTACATATTAATGAAATATACATTACATATGAATGATTTATTTTCATTGAAGCTTTGTCAACTTAAATGTTTTTAAAGATGTTTCTTCGTACACGTTTATTAAATGTCACCTAAATTTAATATTATTATTTACATAAAGCACTATGCTAATAAACAAAAGGTGAACTATTTCTTTATAATAACATATTACCTAGGCATCAACTTGTGTTTGTATGATATATATTTACTAGTGTATAACACTTAGATCTTCTAAAAAAAATAATGTGTCCATAATTGGCAGTTTTTTTAAATGATGGAATGAATAGACACGCAAAGTGTTTTCAAACTGTAAGAAGTATATAGCTTACAATATGATATCGATAACAAAACACACAAGAGAATACAAGTATGGCATCGTATGGGTGCTGTGGTTTCTATAGGACATTTTTTCTCATTATCGTTAACATGCTCTTTAAATGAGAGGAAACGTCCTTGTAGGCGACTGTGTGTGAAGTACGTATACAATACATATTTTGTTACAAGCTTTACGAAATTCTCGTGAAATTAAGAATGTGAGATAATGCCTTGTTTGAGAAGATTAATTTTCAAAGATAGCGTCATATAGTTACCTATCAATGTTAAAAAGGTCTATGGAGGTTAGATGCCATCATCAGCCTTAAAAATATACATATTAAAACATTGCAATCTGCATTGGTCTGAAAAGGCCATTGAGCAAATCAATTAATTACATACACTTTAAACTCTATTGCTCGATCATAGTTGACGTTGTGACTCTTGTATATTTGTATCCTTCTAAAATAATCATACATCTAGCATGTCTAGAGATAACATGTCAATGGATCAAAGAATCACAATATTCTTTCATTCATTCATGGTTTATCTTTCATCTAATATTTTCAGTGAAAAACATATATTTGGAAATTATAAATAAAATGTCAATCAAACACTCATATTATTCAGTAATTTTAATTGTATTGTGTTGCTATATAACTTAATCTGGATAGTTTCAGGGTCTGACGTTAACCAAGATGGTGTGTATGGTAATACATTTGTATTTGCTGGTGTTGGAGGAGCCATGACAATACTTGTTGTTGGTCTTATAGTTGCAGTAAAATATACACGGTTAGTTCCACTAAGTATCCAACGTACCCATCATTAGTGTATTCGTCTATTTTTAAGCGATGATGTCTGCAAATTACAAATAAGATCCCTTTAAGACTGGATTGTTAGTTAAATTAGTACTATAGGTTATTATTGTCCCTATATATTGCTTCTTTATCCTTTTCTCTCTATTGAAAATAGAGTAATATTCAGGAAATCCCATGACAAGAGATATGACATTAATTTTGAATGTTTGATATTGTTAATTATCCCCACATATATTGGGATGCTGTCAGAGCAACTTCTTATGGGGTATATGTTTCTCAAGTTATTCGTTTTTCTGGAGCTGGTAGTCCAGTTAAGGACTTTAATATTCGTAGTCTGTGCATAAGAAGCTACTCCATCAGGGCTACCGTTACCTTAAACTTGGAGCAATATTTTTTTCGTAACCCCGATATCGTAACCTTGATCAAATTTAAAATATAAAAGTAATTTAAAAACCCTTCTGCGCGACACGGATTATCACAACCTGACTTTAAACCCCCAGCGGCCTTTGTTTCGCCAATGACCGTTCCAAGGCGGTAGCCCTATTGTCTACCCTTTCTGTATTTGTGACGTCATATACCTTTATTTCTTATTAACATTGCCATTCAAGTTTGTCGTTTTGCGTGTTTTTGGGTTAACCGTGTTCTGTGAAAGCTACATTTCCTGTTCGACTTTTATACTTGTTTTTAGTGGTGTTGGATTTACAAACCCCGTAAGATCCGTAGTCACAATCAGTTTCATACAGTCTGTACTAAACTTGTTAACAAGTTTATCTTAACAAGTTTATTAGAAGAGGTTATGACCATATCATTTTGCTACGGATTGCATGTTAGTGGTTGACCCATTTACAGTTCACCACTAGGCTATCCTCTTTTATTGTGCGGTTACCGGACATATTGTAGACCATATGATGACGTCTAACTAAATCCTCCAAGGAAAATAGCGTTTGACGTGTCTTAAATATTGTCTTGTCGTGACCTTAATGATTTGTCCTCTTGTTGCTCTGACTTCTACCAAGCCATTGAGTACTTTCTTTGTGACTTTCTAGGTTTTTTAAATTAATATTCATATTTACATGGTCATCTTTTTGTTAAACTTATGTTGCCTATTAACGTTGCCTTGTTTGTTAAAGAATATAGCCTGGCTGGGATTTCTTTATTCACATTGTCTCGTTTTATTGAGATAACAATAGTATAAGAGTGAGGGTTGGTGGTCCCTAGAACCTGGTTTAAAACCATAGCGGCCTTTTTTTCCAATGACCGTTCCAACACTGTGGCCCTATTGTCAACCCGTTTGTGTTTATGCTGTCACATGCCTTTCATCTTATTCACATTGTAAATTGTTGTTAGTTTCAATGCGTGTTTTTGGTTGGCTGTAATCTGAGAAAGCTACATTGGTTGTTCGAATTGTATACCTTTTTAAATCATATACATCCTTATAAAAGCATCAGATGCCTTTACAACTATAAAACGCATTGGGCGTGAGACACACGCATTTTTATGTAAAATCACGCTCACACGCATACAGTTTAAGTTCTCATGCAATCTGAAAATTTAACCAAAATGTTTTTTTTGTCTGCGATATTTTAAAAACAAATTTCAGTATATTTCATACCAAAAATCAATAAAATTAGTATATTGACCAGTAGAACGAGTTTATCTCTTTGCTAAAATTCATGAAATTCAAACACAGACCGTCTCGGACTTTAGCGGGCTTGGGCCCCATCTCACGATTGACTTTCACAGAGCCTTGCCAGCTATGCACAAGTAAAGTATAAATACAGATTGATCTATATAGGCTATCTTTGGTTAGATACACAAAGTACACACAGAACGCTGAGTATTGATTGTATTTAAAGATTACTTCCTGCTAAACATTGGTAAAACAATGGCCTTATGGATACGTTTCCGGACTTTCTATTCTGAGCTTAACTTTGTTGCGAAATATTGTGTAAAATTATACAATTATACAGTCATAATTAATAGATTTTGTAAAAAAGAATTCTGCAGCATTATTTATTCTAACTGGGGTCATTGTGGAATTCTTTAATTAATTTTCGAATTAAAATGTACCTGAATAATTACCCTACGATTTTAAAAGTAAACAATCTGATTTTATTATTTGTAATCAAAATCAATTATCATTTTTCAAACTTTGTATTGCAAATTATCTGTATGTATTTTTCTTAATCTACAGTTTTAACCATACCTTTGTTTTACAAACAATTAATCAAGTCTACATTTGGATAACCTGTGTTTCTTCATGTTAAAGAATTACTTATCACCTCAATCGATGCTAATAGATACGTTATTTTAGTCCTCAGAGAAGTGATCAATCCTTTGTGTAACCCAAGCACTGAACTTTAAAACAGAATATGTTAAAGCCAATTGGTTTATGAGATATGTTTAGAGTTTGTTGTGTTTGTTCTATCCGGTGCAAACAAAAAAGCTTTACGAACTATTTTCTAGCCAGAGACCCCATTTTCGAAACCCCACCTACATGATAAGTGTTGTGTTGTTGTTGTTTTCTGTCAGAAAAGTTTTGTCCCTAATATCTTAACGGTCATGTGTGTTTATATAAATAGAGAAAAGTTATGAATTTGATACACAGAGAAAATCCTTGCGCATAAGGATATCTAATTGAATATTCTTGTATAATGCTATTTATCTTTGATGATTCAAACATTGTTACTATTTGTTAAAGTTATATTTCTTTTCCAGTTATACTTTAAGATCAAATGTAAAACGCATTTTTATCACTTGAAAGGCATGCACACATACTTGGGGGATAATTTGACGCTTCGGTTATTATATATTCTACAATGTGCGGTGGCCAGGATATCCAGCTAAAAATTATGTATGGTGATTCCAACATTGTGACAATATGTTAAAGTGATATTTGGTTTCCAGTTTTAAATGCGTTTACATTAAGTCATTGTTGTCATTTGAAATGCAAGTAAATATACTTATAGGAGCATATACGAATACAATCCATTTATAAACTGATTGTTCAATAGCCTGTGCGGTGGCCAGACTAACCGCATACAATCTCACAGCGGCAATCACGTTCTGGGCAATTCTTCAGTATCAAGTACGACTTAACGTCCATATAAAGTAGATTGGCAATTTTTTATCGGTACTTAATACGTTTTAAAGGGAATGAATCTGGGAATATTTGCGGCGATTGCACTATTAAATTGATTTCAGATACGATATTTAGAGAGCTCGAATTGTTAAATGAACTAGTAGTTTTTATCGCATGTTTTGGATTAACAGCATAACAAAAGCACTCAGTTGGTATTTTACAGCAAAAGAAAACGCAATGGATCATCTCAACAGAACCCAGTTATACCGGGCGATGACTTAGAAATAAATATGGGTATGTTGTTGAGTTAAGTTTGCTACAGTGGTCTTGGTATACTGTGCATGCATCTCAAAATGAAGTTGTTTCTTTGTTCGCTTTCTCGTGCCAGTCAAACAACCCGAAGGATACCGTTATTGCGTGAAGTTGGTATTTTATTCACAATAGTTTTAAACAATAGGCTAAATATATTGGCCGATTCAATGCATTCAATTGCAAGCTAATTTTAAGTGCAGAAATTTAATATTCATAAAATAGTTTAGAGTGAACGTAGGTATTAGGATTCACGAATGACGTAGGCCAGTAAATTACGTCTCTTTGTAAAGTGTTTCATTTTATGTTTAACGATATCAAAATAATAGAACAAATTCATTGCAGATATAGAAATGATGGAAATTGAGGAGCCAAACTATTATGATACCCACGTGTATGAGGACATTGAGGAGGTTGTTAGGGATTGGAATAGATGCAACGACATGGAATCTGGCGATATATACAACGATGCATACCTTCACCCTATCTATAAAGAACGCAAATTAGATTCAGGCATGTCATTTGTAATTCGATTGTTTAATCAAACGAACGTTGATCAATGTATTTAACAATGCGATTACAGTGGCATTGTTTAATGACCAATAGTGTAGAAGTATCTCTGAAGCCACAACGATAGGATGTACATGATAATAATAGGATACAGGGCTCTGTGGTTCATATGAGGGATGAGAGCAAACATGTTATATTTCCCTACTTGTTTGGCGCCAGATCACCTCCTGCATTGACGCCTCATATTTAATCATTCTGATAAAAACGGTTTGCCTATGCCCGATATGTGTGTATGAAATGAGATGGTAAATCGCATTATAAAGCTGATCGTTTTAAAAATAAGTATACAAGTCGAACGGAAAATGCAGCTTTTACAAAACACAGTAAACCCAAAAACACGCAAAACGACACTTCACAAACACAAAAAGGGTTCACAATAGGGTTACCTAAACAAGTTAATTTTCGTCTATGATCTAGATAATCTAATTAAAATTTAAAGGTTAACGTTGAAAAATAATAAGTATAATTCACATAATAAATTATTAAACACAATTTTGATACGGTTATTTAATTAAGTAGATTTAACATTTAATTAAGCAACACTTGTCAATAATTATTATAACACCAGTATAACAGTTTAAAAGCATTTGTATCAAATACTAACACTTCAAAATGAATTTAATGTATATAAACATATGGGAAACTAGTTAAACTATGTCAAAACACTGTAGCATTAGCGTACGCTATTTTACCGACAGAGGCAAGTTAAAATATCAGATCGTTTGAAAATGTCAGCGTTTTACTTACTGACGAATTGTTACATTTTCTTAATTAAACACGTTTTGACTTTCATGACGTTCAATAACGGTCTGAGCACGTGTTACCTTCTCCGCTTGTGCAGCATTATGTAAACACGCTAGAATTGTGTAGTTATTCCTTGTAAATCTAAATATGTCCCTTCTGAGAGCATTTACCAAAAAAAAATCTGTAATATCAGTTCTATGTAATAATATCTGTAGATCTATAACTATTTGTGTGTTTTTTCCTTTCTAGATTTGTTTCCTATTACACTCGTTGTTTAGATTACATGTACATGTTACATGTCTTTGTCCTCCTGAAGAAGGCGTTCAGCCGAAAGCACTCGACTGTTAATTTTAGGTAGCACTAAAGCTAGCTATTTTTTTTTCGTATTTTCACAGCCCTGTAAAATGATAATTCCACATAATTACTCCGGATCCTGTGTTTGTGAACGCGATTGATTGATTGATTGATTGATTGACGTCTTTTTTAAATGTCTGCTTGTCTGTTTGATATTTAAGGAATTACTCCCGCCATACACACTGCAAAATTCGTGATATCACATCCTAATGATGCAGAAATGATGACCGACGAAGAAATGCTGGAGATGGTTAAAGACAGGAAAGAACACAGCAACATGAACTTTGGTAGAACAGACAGTGATGGATACCTTTGCCTCAACGAATGCAGTTTAGATACAGGCAAGTCAGCAATAATATTTTTTTACGAACTGAACATATTATCAGTGATTCGACACAACACGTGTAATGAGTGCTGAGCACTATGGGTTAATGACAAGTTTCCAGAATTTCAAATAATATGTGGTTATAACATAGGTGTTACGCATCATTGAATTCAATTTCACTTAATAAACTAGAACGAATTCGACGGCGCGCTATCGTAAATACCCACGTTTGATTCACACAGGTCAATTCCTTTTAACCCTGTATCCATTTAACATGTAATTGTTTTGATCGTTCTTTGATACTCAGATCAGAAAAAAGTACTATTTATGATTTTCTGTATACATGTATGACACTATAAATGAATAAAACATGTTTAGGGTATTTGTGATTTGAACTGTTGACTCCTATCCCAGGGACCTATGATGACCCTGGAGCAAATTATACTGATATTCCCAAAATCATTACATTTTATTGAGAAAGAAAAATAGATATTTGACCGAATTTACCTCTCTCTTTCCCACCCTGACCTCCAACCCACCCAGCCAAAATCTCCCACCTCGGCACCCCTATAAGGTGGAAACATTGAAATTGTTTGTTATGATTTGTATCTTCAGAGGAGTATATTTGTATATTTGTGAAGTTTAAAAAAGAAAAGAAAAATGACACTGCAATTGAATTTTGTGTATATTGGACCTTTTGACGCCCCTTACAACAACCTCCACCCCTACCCCCTACAACCACCACCACAACAACACACACATACAGGAGAAAAACATATTATTATACACTGTTATCCCTTCATCAAAAAGTTCGTTTTATACATAATTTAAAATTAATTGACCACCTGTTACCCTCCCCCACCACCCAACCCCCTCCAACCCTGGGGAAGACGTCAGAGTTTTAAATAATAAATCATTTGACATGCTGTGTATCTCTTTCATAGACGACTATTATACCAAGTAATGTGCAAAGGTATGGAACAATTACACTAATTGAATTATTAGTGTATCTGATGCCCCTTCCCCCAGACCTCACTGATGACGTAAGAGAACACAAATGTATACAGTGTCATTTGAGACATTATTACAATAAATAAATAAATTACCCCAAATGCCTCCACCCCACCCACCCTGGACCCCGGGCAGACGTCCGAGTTTGCTAAATAATAAAATCGTTTGATATGTTGTTTATCTTTCATAGATGATTACATATATCAAGTTATGTGCAAAAATATGGAAAAATGACAGTGTCTCTCCATCGTGAAAACGATGGTAGTAAACTCCTCATAAATAATTGATGCAAGAATTTGAAAATCGGAGGCAACCGACTGTTTGAAAAGAAGGATAGAAATATCGGACAGGGAACGCAGCATTCAAGGACGACAGTCAACCACAAAACACAAAAACAAACACGCAAACAGACAAACGAAAAGGCAAAATTAATAAAAAATGCAAACGACATCACAAACACAAAAGGGTTGACAATAGGGCTACCGCCTGAAAAGGTAGGGTAAACACTAATTTGTAAACGTTTGATTGTCTTTGTGAGGTTTCAGGAATTCTTGCAGACATGCACAAGCCGGAAATCGAGATTCCAAATCCTACTGCTGCACGCATGAGTGAGGTTATTGAGGAAGTGGACAATCATCCGAGTGGAAGCCGTGACGTAGAATGTGGAGATAAAGACAATGGTTTATATATCCATCCTGTATATAAGGCAGATATTGTAGATACAGGCATGTACATTGTGATACTATTGTTCATATGAACGGCATAGTTACCACCACTTTGATAACTTAAATTGGTTTTAAAAATCGGTTGAGAAATACTGGAATAGCCGTGACGTAGGCTTTAGAGATAAAGACAACCGTTTATATATCCATCCTGTATATAAGGCAGATATCGTAGATACGGGCATGTACATTTTGATACTGTTGTTCATATGAATAGCATATTTACCACCACTCTGATAACTTAAATTGGTTTTGAAAATCAGTTGAGAAATAAATATTTTACACCCAAAATGCTTTTTGGTGGACTTTTTTTCTCTTCATGAAACTCATTGTTGCTGGGACAGCAGAAAAATATGAATTCTCAAAAAACTTCATTTATCCTCAGTAGTTGGCTATACAACTTTCAGGTTCTTTGAATTTACGTTTGTCCAATACGTTAAAACCATTTTTGGGTAAAAGATCTGAGGAAAAAAATATAGTTTCATAATGTTTGATGCAGGATAATTTTGCATTGAAAATGTTTTATTGATATACAACTACATTTAATTCAGTTCGGATGATTTTTTTGTCTGAAACGTTCAGTAAACCTTTGTCTGAAACAATAGGTTATTTAATTACCTGTACCGCATCAACGTTTCAGATAACTGAATTCATTTGCACTGGATATATAAGGCAGACTTAAAAAATACTGATACGGGAGATCCTTTGGAAGCAACAAACACAACCAACATAATGTAGCTGGCTCGGTTTTATTGAATATTCATGACAGGTAATGTAAGACGAAATACCTCTCACGCCCCCTAGCACAGGTCTGAGCGGTATCCTAAAACTTTAGTTTCACATTTATTTTTATTTTCTACAATTTTGAGATATCTTACATTAAACCAAGCAATTTACGACTTTTTATAGCATGTATATGTTTATTTGTAAATTTTTGATTGTGTTCGGGATGTTTCAGGAATGATTGCAGACATACACACGCGGGAAATCGAGACTCCAAATCCTACTGCTGCACGCATGAGTCAGGTTATTGAGGAAGTGGACAATCATCCGAGTGGAAGCCGTGACGTAGAATGTGGAGATAAAGACAATGGTTTATATTTCCATCCTGTATATAAGGAAGATATTGTAGATACAGGCATGTACATTGTGATACTATTGTTCATACGAGTGGCATATTTACCAAGGTACCACTACATTTACACTACACTACACTACATTTACATTTATATTTTAATTTCTAGACAAACACGATTTCTTTGGCACAATTTACACATTTTTATTTTGCACCATGAAATGTGTTGAGTTGTGTTGTTGGGCCTGTCATATTCTATGAAGTGTCTGAAATATAATTTTAATTTTATAAATGATTGCAACTGATTTTGGTTCAATATTATATTGATATAAATGGTGAATATTTAGATTCATATATAAAAGCAATACTCGTATTTCAAAGGTATGTCATGTATGGGGCTTAAGTTCGCATTAAGTATATTTCATATCACGACGGCGTGATATTCCACGCCACACTGGAATACCAAGTCATAGGCACATGAAGTGATACTCCACGCCACACTGGATTACCATGTCATAGGCGCATGACGTGATACTCCACGCCAAACTGGAATACCACGTCATGGGCACATGACGTGATACTCCACGTCACACTCGAATACCACGTCACAGACACATGACGTGATGCTCCAAGTCACACTGGAATACCACGTCATAAGCACTCGACGTGATACTCCACGACACACTGGAATACCACGTCATAGGCACATGACGTAATACTCCACGTCACGCCGGAAAATCACGTCATAGGCACATGCCGTGATACCCTCCCACTCACATTATACTGATACCGAGACGAGCACTTCCCTTTTTTATACTGAACGTCAAGTAAATTAGTTTCTAGTACCATTTTTATGAAGTCTGGTGTGACTCGGTCGTAGATTGAACCCACGACACTCCGCATACAAATCTGACGCTCTTCTGTCGCGGTTTTTGATTTGCATAGACGTACGAATGATAATATTACATATATATATAATGGTCGCAGTTAAACATCAAGACCACAGTAGATTATTGGTGAGGTCGTCCGCTCGCAATTGCGGCGAATCTGGTTCAGTTGACATCATCGTGAATTGATGTTATAATAAAACAGAGATTGTTGGTCAAGATAGCTTTTCTCGTATAAAATAGGTCACCTGTCTTGCAAGTTTCATTTCCTGTTCGACTTCTATATCTCCTTTATGTTAACCAGAAGAATACAGGATGCCCGTTGGGACGCATGAACACAGCATCAGTTACCATGAGGACGGAATGATAAGTGAGCAAGACACTATACCATACGACGGTTACGGTATGTTACACAGAAATATATGTTTTATGTTTTATTTAACTTTTGAAATTAGTTTAACGCCTCCTTTGTTCTTATATAAATATACGTGTAAGTACATTTTATTGGTAATTGTTGTTATGTCTTTACACTATTAGACTGTTTGCTGGTTACCAGGCAAAACCAGATAGTATCAATGACAAGGTACCAGTAAACTTAGACCAGTTTTAGTTCTATCGTATTCTGTTTTATGCATGCTGATACAAAGGTTAATCGATCCTTCAATTAGATAACAATTATTCTATTTATTTCCCTAACATTGCTTTGACAATGGATTTTTAATCCATAGGCTTCAATGAACTGACATCAACACAACAGTGTATCTTTAAATATCTCGGAGCAAGTCACTTTCCTAAGCCTTGTCCGACGGATGGGGATATAAACCCCTAGCACGTTAAAGAACCATAGGAATGTATTTGATATTAAGATTAAGACACGGTTTCCGGATTTCTATGTAGCGATTGGTCCCCTGTTTCTGGGTGGTCGCCTCTAAATGTATTGGTCAGACGTTAATCAACAGTTGTATTCAATTGACTTTATTGTAATCGAATAGTGATATTTGGTGAATACATAGTTGGACATATACTAAACACATACTAGTACTCGGTTGTGTTATTTTTCTATTTCAGATGATGCAATATCCCCAAAGTATGAATACCTGCAAAATCAAGTACACTCTACAGACCAATATAGCGTATTGGAAAACATAAATAATTGAACATGTTGCGAGAAACTTACTAAAACACACATCATAGTGCGTAATGTTGCTAATACAAACAGTTATTCTGAATTTAGTCAAATGACTAGTATATGTGCATTTTGTATGGAAGACGGATGCGGCCATTTCGACTTCGCGACTACGCGACTTTTCGCCCTGTTAATACAAGGCGAAAAGTCGAAGGCGAAAACATGAAAAGTCGAAGGCGAAAAGTCGCCAACCCGAAAAGTCGAAGGCGAAAAGTCGCAAACCCGCCGTTTTGGACGAAATTTCGACTCGCAAAGTCGCCAATCCGATAGTGTAAAATTTCGACTTTTCGCCACGAAATTTCGTCCAAAACGGCGAGTTTGCGACTTTTCGCCTTCCACTTTTCGGGTTGGCGACTGTCGTGTTGACTCACTTGCAATAGTCATTTATGGAAGACGGATGCGGCCATTTCGACTTTTCGCCTTCGACTTTTCGCCTTTCGCGAAAAGTCGCCTACCCGAGTAGTCGAATGCGAAAAGTCGTAAACCCGCCGTTTTGGACGAAATTTCGTGGCGAAAAGGCGAAATTTTACAATATCGGATTGGCGTCTTTGCGAGTCGAAATTTCGTCCAAAACGGCGGGTTTGCAACTTTTGCCTGCGACTTTTCGCCTTCGACTTTTCGTGTTGCCGATTTTTCGCCTTCGACTTTTCACCTTGTATTAACAGGCCGAAAAGTCGCGAAGTCGCGAAGTCGAAATGGCCGCATCCGTCTTCCATAATTTTGCGTTATTTTTTTGTTTGTTTTCCAATGTATATACAATTATAATTTACATCATACCATTTATCATAATACCATTTCTTATGTTTGGATAAAAACCACTCGTCATCATTGTATGTGCATATTTTTTGTACATTTTTTGACAAGACATTGTGTACAATATGTTCTATTCAGTTTCGCCATGAAACTGCAATAACCAATAGTATCTTTCCCCTTAATCCGAGCCTCGTTGGCCTGTTCAAAACCTTTCACATCTGACAGTATACCGTCAGATGTATTGCCCTCTCAGAAATACTGAACTCTTCTAGCATGCGCAGTTAAAGAAGTATCGGTGCTGTAAGTGTTTAGGAAGGGCTTAATCTAATGCTGATGCTAACCTAATTCCCGACCCATTTGTCACTATATTTATATCATATGTATATATTTCCCTCTGTGCCAAATATTGGCTATAATATAGTTTTACTCACCAGTCGAACAAATCACCGTCAGAATATGTCAAGTTGCCATGTCATTATCAGCACATTAATCTACTTCTTTGCACCGAAACAATTGCAGTATGTATCTAGGGTCGAACAGTTACCGTCTTCCATCTTGGCCGTGCTGTTTAGTTTGCTAGTGTCACATGACCCTTTATTTGCATACGTCGGTGCTAGGGTATTACCATCGTTTTTGGTAGCAGAGCAACAGGCTGGACGTGTAACGAGGCAATACGAGGCAGCAGCGTAGTTGAACCAGTAAATTGTACAAAAATAATAAAAAGGCATTTCCTAATTATTACATCTATGACAGATAATAAAATATTATATAGGTATGAATATTTACGTTTCTATATCATGTGCTCTCAATGAAGTATTGTTTCTTATTGAGCTTTAATCCGAGACGAAAAACATTGAGGAAGAGGGCGTGTCGAACTGTCGCTCCCTGCAAAATCGTCATTCTATGACAATTAAAGTAGCTATCCCGCCAACAACAGCCACATTTTGCAACATATGTACACCGTGTTTAAACCTACTGACGACGAGGTATACATATAACTTATATATTTTGAGAATCCAAATTCCGTAGACACAATATAAACGGCTTTAACTAACCAGACCAAACCCCAAAACTGGAGCGTCGAATTAAGAGTTACCAACTCATACTTCATTTTACGCATATTCATTCATAGTATTTTAAGAACCCAAGAAAAGAACTATACTTTTAATCGGCACATATACATTATTATATGACCTGAACACATAGACAGAGTTTTGATAATCGGTTTTGTTGCGTAAGTTTGTCGGGTTAGTTTCCTTAAGGGCATCATCTCCAATAAGCTGCCCTCTCAGTGTAATAAACATGAACTAAATTCGATCAATAAGTCAATCGTATAACTGAAACTGACCAATAAAAATATTCATATTTGGGCAAGTGAAATGTAAATATAATTTATGAAATAAATTAATTAATTCGATACTTCGATATTTCGACGGGATATGAAAACCACTAATAGGATAGTTTAAACTCGTGTTCTGACAAAGGTCCATTATCGTATAGGGAATATTTCAGAGAAAAAGTCAGAACCTATAAAAGTTCCTTCTAATAATAGGAATGTGCCTGTGGTGTATTCTGGAGTGATTAATGAAAAATAACTCTACTAACATTATCCTGTTATCCTACAAAACTATATGCAGTCCTCTATACTTTCCATTTTTTTATTATAGATATTTTTGTTTTTATTATTATTTTTCTTGAGTGGGTATGTCTCTTGTTCGAATTACTTTTTGTTTATGTTTTCGTTTACCATCTATCATAATATTTCTTTAATTTCTTTTTGCATGTGTTATTTTTCATTTTAATTTGTTAATTTAAAAGCAAATATTAACAGAAGCCAATGTGACACTGAATAATTATAATAATTATAATAATTCTACCAATTGGTTCATATATATGTATGTTCCATAGCTGTTAATACATACTTGAATTGTAAACAAGTTTTCCAAGGAGAGGAACTTTATGTTTTCTTTCGTTCCTATCCTTTACTCAATTTACTGTTGTATTTATGCACTAATTCGAAGTAAAACATGTTTAAACCAATTACTTTTAAATATGTAGCTTCAATATATTGTAAAAAATAATAATCATCGATACATGTTTATGAACATATATGTTGTTGGTTGTTATTGTGTTATTAAGCTATAGTTTTGTTAATATTATGAGCACATTTATTTTTCATTTTGTACAATAACACACATATTTACAAACAACAGTAACAATGTCTCGGTACGTGTTAAAAGTATGATAAGCAAAGATGGTTTACGTGGCACTTGTGTCTTGCGGAAAATAAGATTGTATTAGTTATGAATATGATATAGATGATATGTGGTTAGAAAGGTATTGAAAAGACCGAATAGATAAAAAGAAAACGATGATTCATGCAGACGAAAAGCATAGCAGTACGAAAATACACCAGAGCACTGTACTCTTTTTAATAAACGTGGTCAATTTTGAGCTGCAAAAATTTCCTATTTACACTTATGTTGTTTCATGTTTTTATCCCTAGATATTGCTATTATTTGTTATATGCTTTACATTTTGTTTATACTTATGCTGAAAAAGTTGCTACTCTGGAAATTGTCTTTTTATATTTTTTGAAGAAAAAAAATGAAATCGTTAGAACGGAAGAGATAGACCAGTGTTGCTAACTTGCTACGTGTGTTCCAGTGTCCACAATGACCTCTATCCAGATGTTATATATGGAACTACGATGCATCTTTTATTGGAGGTGACAACTTCGCCTTTACAATTAGACTTACCCGTGCTCCGTCGATTCCTGCCACAGAGTCTTCTGGATTGTCGTACAACAAACAAAACACACTTCCATACCTCTTGTAGCTCCTCATCTCTACCTCTACCAATTCCTGATATGTCAGGAGATTAGAGATCTGGGTACATCATACACATCCTTCAGCCTTATGTTTTTCTTAGTTCCGACCTCTGCAAATCTAGTCAAGTTATCAGTTTTCTAACAGGTCTACATTTCCATGTATGTCCAGTTCTTGTACTGGCCTTATTGAACTGTATCTGATATAGCAATCGAACGTCCATCCGTTTAGTACTGCTATTAAATTCTTGAAAACTCCATGAAGGAACATGGCAAAGTTATTTCCAAATGCGTTGCACCTTTGTGACTTCTCCAATGCCTGTGTCACTGCATAACCATTAACATTACCGCATGATTGTTAAGGCGAATCCTGAACTGTATCTGGCGATATCGCATTACAATAATTCAAAACAGACAGTAAATCTATGTTTCTGCTGTTGTGCTCTTCACTCCACCTGTTTTGGTTATAGATACATGGAGATAGTTCGTGTTTTAAGAAGTGCATGACACAACTGCTCGTTGAAATACAAGTCCTACTCATGAACACATTTGAATATCCTCTACATATCAATACTTCGACAGAATAGTAATATTTAGCAACACTGTTCCCATCGAAGATCATAATCACTGTGTTGAGTATACTTTTAAAGGTGTATATATATATATGATTTACCTACACTCAAGTGATATGAAAACGCAACACGGGAATTTCCGCTATATATTGTATATACTGCACACTTAATTGCACATAATATTCCAAAGAAATCCCAAGATGTTTTTTAAAAAGAAAGTTGCAGTTAACTAGAGAAAGGACACAACTGAGATGTTGTAGACGTTTTAATCACACTACCTTTTGTAACAAGAACTTCATAAATGTTGAAGTAGCTCTTTGAAAAATTGAGCTAGTTCAGTACTGTATTTAACGTTAATAGTTTGCAAAATGTTGCATCCTAAGTTTGCTCACATGATTGAGCCAAACGCGTACTCTGTGAATAATGAAACATTGAAGGAATACTATTTGGTGTATTATTTGTTGTTTTAGTATTTTTTCCAAAAGGAAAGGTCTTACGTAGCCATGTACCATTCGATTAAAAGCAGGATATTGTACATACAATATCTAGCGGAAATTCCCGTGTTGCGTTTTCATATCACTTGAGTGTAGTTTGGGAATCCAAACTGTATAGACACAATATAAACGGCTTTAACCAGCCAACCTAACCTCAAACTTGGAGCGTCGAATTAAGAGTTACCAACTCAAAATTCATTTTACGCGTCTTCAATCACGGGTATTTTAAGTACAAGTGAATACAAGCTATACTTTTAATCGGCACATATACATTATTATAGGACCTGAATACTTGGCTAGAGTTTGATAAACGATTTTGTAGTGCGGTTTTGCGACTATTTGGAGGGTCAGTTTGTTTAACTCACCCGATGATACCAGGCGTTAATGGAAATAACTAATTTGAAATTACTTTCCTGCACAAAGTTATGCCACCTTTGTATTCCTTGTTTACATACGAATACTGTGCCATAAATGAACAAAGGAACGCTACCAGTATGTTCATGGGAAACAACGAGGTCGTACATCAGTTTACACATGCGGTATTGAAACTATTTATACGGCAGAGTTTAAAGGGACACACGTCAATCTTGATTTTTTAAAAACTCACGGCGTCCCGTTACTTTTTCTACATAACTTGTATTTGTTCAATCATAAATATTAATTATTAGAATAGTTCAAAGCAAATTGATTTTACATATTAATAACTATATATAATATTGCACAAATAATATATTTAAATATTTAGCAGAATAACGAAGACAGTTAACATCTCTAAACTTGTATTTAATTATATGCAAGCCGTTTTAAAGTCAAAATGATACCGGATTAATAAAGTGAGGTGCTTATTTTAAATCTTGATATTCAAAACAAGATCGTCATGTGTCCCTTTAATATATTTACTGGATTGAGTAATTCCCTATATAATAATGTGTCAACGGATTCACTTTACGTTATTATATTTAACATAATTCTTCAACTATTTATTAATGTTTTATTTTTCTACTAAAATCATAATTTTATATCAATGATTGAAAACACTGCGTTTTATATAATAGCTCCAACAGCTTTAACTTTAAACCAAATGTGTTTAGATGTGTTGCATTACTCTTAATTCACGACACAATTGGATATCATATAAGTATAGTCATAATATCACAAGTCGTTACGAAAGTCTTTTATTTTCCGTGTAGTCATTCTAAACATTACGTGGTCCGAGTATTAACTTTCATATCCCATCCAACCCCTTCTCCAAGAAGCGAAAACAGGGTTGGATGGGGTATGAAATTAAACCTTAATTTCGGCTTAAACAGTTTGCATATTGTAAAATTAAAACATTTAATGGGTAATTTCCAACAGGTTACCGCATTTTTTCAGGATTTTTTTTTTAAACATGTTTTATTGTCGAAATATCCGTTATAAAATCCTGTTAATATAAGCTTTCAATCGCTTAATGGAAATAAGGCGGGACACGTAATGTAACTGAATGAGCAACATAATAGTACTAATAATAACACAAACTTTTAGTGTACAGATAGAGGATTTGTTTCAATAAAAGTTAGTTACAAAACAAGTAAAAGTAGGTATAAAAGTCGAACAGGAAATGTAGCCTTAATTACATGGTCCTAGTATTAACTTCCATACCCAATCCAACCCTTTCTCCAAGAAGCGTAAACTGAGTTGGCTAGGGTATGAAATAAAACCTTAATTTTTTGCTTAAAAGGTTTACAAATTGTAAAATTAAAACATTTAGTAGGTAATTTTAAACAGGTTATTGTATTTTTCAGTAAAAATGTTTTTAAACATGTTTAATTGCCGAAATATCCATTATAAAATCCTGCTGATATAAGCTTCCTCATCGCTTAATGGAATTAAGGCGGGACCATGTAATGTCACAAAACACAGTTAACAAAAACACACCAATTACAAGGAAAATGAAAAGTCTGCGACATCACAAATACAAAATGGTTGACGATAGGGGTACACAATCATATGGAAGTCAATGTCAAAAGGAGATGAATATGAGGCACGCATGGGGAAATTGTCAAAGTTACACGTGCTCATTTCTACGACGCATTGACCAATCAAATCCCAGCGAGTTTTCTTTGCATCATGATACAATGTAATGTACAACTGAGTGAAAAATATATTAACTCCTTACAGGTTACATTAAACACTGGTTAATATATACTGAAACGGGGATCCCTTGCAAATAACAAACACAAACAAGTGTCTCAGTTTTATTGAGTCTGTCTATGACAGCAAGAACAACTTGGTGCAACAACTATCGCGTCCAAAGCACCTGCTTAAGCGCTTTGGGGTTTATTGTTAAAGCCGCAAAGTTTGCGCTCGATGGCCCAAAGGACCAGTAAAAAAGAACATTACTGATTAATAGTCGTGTATACTTTTTACAGCCGCTACACAGCACTAAACGAGCGCTATTTTGAATGTTAATTAATACTGGAAAGGGATTCCTTAGAAGCAACGAACGCTATCAAGTATGAAAAATAATAACAACGATTGTATCGAACCTGTTCATGAGAGGTAATATGACGCGCACAACATATTTTAGCTATATGTTACAGTAAAGCCAAAAGTACTGGACTCGAAGTCCCCCAAAATACCCGTACAAAATTTGGCAAACTGTTGGAAGCGGGGTTAAAACATACTCCTGCTCTACCCCGTACCCTACCATGTTCCTATACCTATTGTAGTTTTATTACAAATAGAACTTCATACCGAGTTCCATTTCAAGATTGTATATATCATGAGTATATAATGTATACTATAACCTGACCTTGAATTCACCAACCATTCATGAGAATATTCTTAGACTTAAGTCCAAGTATGCAAATTGCAATAAAAAATATTTCTATAAGATTAAAGGATAAACGTCAATAACAAGCTGTTATGTATACATATGATGCATATTAATAAATAGCAGTTTATCTCTGAAGGTCATGGACATATTTGTGAATGAAATTTGAGTACTAAGAATAGTCTGATGAATGGCTGGTGAATTCCAGGCCAGAGCACTTCCCCAGTTGCATAAACAACAGTCCTTGTTGGTTATATTACAGTATCGCATACTGTTCTATGCGTCCTCGTCATCTGTTACATGTTGGTTTAACACCTATTTCTTTTAAAATTCATCGAAGTTTCTCTGGTCTACTTTACCAAACAGCACATTTACGCAAGCTACTCATTTTCTACCTTTGCTATGCAGTGCAAAAATATGTACACGTTTCCAGCTAACATATGTTTTGATCCTAGCTTAATTCTACATCTTAATCTACTGTCTTATGGCTTCTTGGTGCATATTCCACTTTATCTTGAACATCTATCTGTAATGGATGACATCCCACATTTGCATAGCAACGATGAGGTTTTTTATTTTAAGCGATGAAATTACCAAAATGAGTATTAGTGACTACAAAAAGCTCACGAAAATGAAAAAGGCCATTATCCCCTCAGAGTCTGATTACAAAGAAGTCTGGGTTGCTCTTCATATGTTGGTTAGATATTGTCAAGGAACTCTACTCAAGGATGCAAAAGGAAACTTGCATAATGCATAAACACAGTATATTTCATTTTGGAAAGGGATGAGGCTTGGTACTAAAGTGTGTGATACAATAAAGTATGGTGATTGTATGAACTCAGGTTTTACATCCTACCAACACAAGAAACGATTATGCAAAGACGGACCTCGATTCCAGCTGAACTCAGGTTTTACATCCCACCAACACAAGAAACGATTATGCAAAGACGGACCTCGATTCCAGCTTTGAAGGTGGTAAACTAATAGAAGTAAGCAAATGAACTGCTTTATAATTATGTTTATTTATTTCCGATATAATGAAGACCAGTATTTGGAAACAACAATGGATGTAGTGTTACTGTTGTTTGATATATCTTATCATATCATGTGTAGATTACTGGTACAGTTGTTTACACCGTCTAGTTCATAATAAATATAAAGATAACAAGAAACGTGGAAATTCCAATAAAACCAGGTTTTCCGAGCGGAAACAGTTTATATTTTTTAGTAACAGTAACCTTGAACTTGTTTACCTCAGTGACCCCAGCTTCCTTTACATATAAGGTACCTACATAGAAAGTTTCGTTTCAATATCTCATTCCAACTAAAATTATCGAAAGGAAACTGTTTATCTACTTTTAGTAACAGTGACCTTGACTCTGAACTCAGTGCCCCAAATGCAATACCAAACTTCCTTTTGATATAGGCTACCTACGCAGCAAGTTTCTTTCTAATATCTCATTCCTTACTTAAGTTATTGAACGGAAACAGTTTTTATATTTAGCAACAGTGACCTTGACCTTGACCCCAGTGACCCCTAATGAAATCCCAAGCTTACTTTCTATATAAGCTACCTACCTTGTAAGTTTCATTGCAATACTTCATTCCTAACACAAGTTATTGAGCAGAAACAGTTTTTCTATTTTTAGTAACAGTGACCTTGACCTTGACCCCAATGACCCCAAATGCAATCCCAAACTTCCATTTTATATAAGCTACATACCCTGCAAGTTTCATGGCAATATCTTATTCCAAATAAAAGTTATTGAGCGGAAATCGTTTTATGTTTAGCAAAAGTGACATTGACATCGACCTCAGTAACTCCTAATGAAATCCCAAGCTTTCTTTCCATATAAGCTACCTACCTTGTAAGTTGCATTGCAATACTTCATTCCTAACACAAGTTATTGAGCAGAAACAGTTTTTCTATTTTTAGTAACAGTGATTTAGACTTTAACCCCAGAGACCCCAGCTTCCTTTCCATATAAGTTATTATTCCGAATAAATGTTATTGAGAGGAAATCGTTTTTCTATTTTTAGTAACAGTGACATTGACCTTGACCCCAGTGACCCCAAATGCAATCCCAGACTTTATGTCTATATAATCTACCTACCCTGCAAGTTTCATCGCAATACCTCATTTCCAACAAAAGTTATTAAGCGGAAACTAAGAGTTTGACGCCACCCGCCCGCCCGCCAAAACGACATACCGCAATCTAATAACTGGGTTTTTCGAGAAAAAACAGGTTAAAAATGCCTAACATTCTCTAAACATTTATCAAAACTATAACTATCACTGAAGATGCTGAATACCCACACTTAAATTTGAAGTCAAACAAAGGGCCATAATTCTGTAATAAATTAGGCAATCAACAATAGGTGATGTACAGGGACATAAGGCCATCCGTTATTATGTGTATATGAAGTTTGAAAACAACCCATTCAAAACAGTTTGAGGAATGCAAGTAATGCAAATGTGTTACGGGACGCAAGGCGACGGGACGGGACAAAAATGTGTTACGGGATGCGACTGGATGGGACGGGACGCGACTGGACGTTACGGACAACGTGATTCCTATAAAGCCCCGTGTGTGAAAGCGAGGGTATAATTAGGGTACTCATAATTAGTGTACTCAACCATCTTGACCAAATGTGTTGTCTTCGACAATCATAATGTTCATTGCACTTATATTTTCCATTATTTTCATTCCAGTGACAAACTGCCAAATCACGCTTTAAACAGTAGGTTATGTCACCGAGAGATCCTATTATTTTAACATATTAATGAGTTATTAAAAGACTCAACTAAAAATGCTTCCATACACTTTTCAGGGTGTTTATACACATCACAGTTGTTATAGTTGTCACGGTTAATGGAACCACTCACAGGTAGATTGATGTTGCATTGTCCGACCGGTTAGCTCAGTCGGTAGAGCATCGGAACGGTAGTCCGAATGTCTCGGGTTCTAGCCCCGGTGTGGCTGCACATTTTTCTACCCCTGTGACATAGTTGTCACACGGAGTTGTTGTTTAATTGAATTCGTCATTATCTGTCTACTGTTGTAATTGCTGTATTTCTTTTTTATTTCTTTTTTTTTGCGTCGGGATTCAAGTGGGAAATGTATATGATCATTTTCGTAATGTGTAAGGATTGTTAACACTATGATGGCACTATCACCATCTTACTTACGCATTGCATACTGTGCGTGCGTTTTAAATTCGTGCTTGCAATCAGAACTGTTATTCAATCCGATCTTTGGAGATCGCTGAGCTCGATATTTACAAATATCGGAGGTACATTCTCAAATACTTTTGGTTTCTTACTTGACTTTCGAATAGGTGGTACCACTACTTCAGCCTTTAAAGTTTCTGAGTATTGTTTAATCACCCGTAGGATATGTTGCCTGCTTTTTAATTTAGTTTTTTTGACTGTCATATGTGATATGCAGGCTTCATAACCGCTGCTCCCAGCTAAACACAATTTTGTTTATTTCGCCCATTGTTTTCTCGTTAAGGGCAACGCGTTTTGTTAGAAACTGGGACCATACGCTGCTGGTCATGGTGTGAAAATACCGCATTGAAGGTCCCATGTTCACTGTCTTATGCATACCATCTTCGGGATGGCTCTAATGTCTGTACTATTGGCCTTTTTTATATTGAGTTCTGCTCAACCCGGGGCTAGTATTGTATAATTAATTACATATTTCTCTTTGTTTGCAGTACAGTGCGGACCTACGATGCCATTGTGTTTGGACGCTAAGGTTTCTAAGGGTAATAATGCCAAAGGGATGATCATATTAGATCTACAAAAGGCATTTGATACAGGTGAACACCATTTTATGTGGGAAGCTGAAACACATGTGACTAGTATCAACTGACAGATTTATGTCATATTTATGCACTAGGAAACAAATAAATTGTAAACGTTAATAATTTGTTTTATAATTCTGAAACTGCGACTTGTGGTGTGCCTCAAGGCATCATTTTAGGACCTCTCTTATTCTTATGTTATATAAATGATATGGAAATTAGTATAAATGTTGACTGTAAACTTATTATTTATGCTGAGGAGAGTGCAATCTTGTTTTCTCACAAAGACCCACATGTCATATCCTCCAAGCTAGGTAAACATTTTGAGTCATGTTCTTCGTGGCAAAAAATGGCAAATTTTAGCATCACGTGCAAAAGACACACAATTAAATCAATTAACTCCGTTAATTTGAATTACTTGGCATTGATAGCACTTTGTCAGGAGAAACCATTGTAAATAATATAATATCAAAATTCAATGCTCGCCTTTAGCTTTTTAGACACACAAGCCAAGTTCTTAGATTTGAAGACAAGAATGTACATATGTTCAGCGCTTATTCAATGCTACTTTGAGTCTTGTTCATCCTGGTACCCAAGTCTGACTAAAGGGTTAAAACGGAAATTGCAAGTTTTTCAAAATAAAGTTTTAAGATTTATTAATAAGAGAAGGTATATATAATAGTGTTCTTTGAAATATGGGTGTTTTAAATGTTGAAAATAGAAACAAGCAACTCCGTCTTAATCATGCAGATCAGAATGTTTAATGAGAAATTTCCATCTGAATAAAAATGAAGGAGAATTTTGTTTTTAAATTAGTAAAAGGGGTAAATGATTATTATACTAGATCAAGCAATTCCCTACCTGATAATGTAAAGATGATAAAGAATGGTCAACATTTTAAAATTTTCTGTTAAAATATAGATATAAAAATCGCACAGGAAAGTAGCATTCTAGGACGACAGTAAACCACAAAAACACACAGAAACAAAGAACAAATTTAAAGATGAAATAAGACAACACAAACACAAAAGGGTTTACAATAGGGCTTGGAACGGTCAGTGGAAAAAAAGGCCAATGGGGGTTGAAACCAGGTTCTAGGGTGCACCAAACCGCACATTTACCCTACCGTCAACCCAATAAAACGGGACAGTGTAAAAAGAAATCCCCGCCATGAACTTTTCTCTAACCAACAAGGCAGCATTAATAGGCAATATAAGTAAAACACAAAGATGCTCGTGTATGTATAAATACAAAAAAATAGCCTAGAAAGCCACAAAGAAGGTACTCAATGACTTGGCAGAAGCCAGACAACAAGAGAATAAACCACTGAGGGCACGACAAGACAAGACTGCAGACAAACATCAAACCTTTTAGAGAAACTATAACTAACGAATGAAATGTATTAATATTTAAAAAGTCTAATTTTGACTTAGATAATAATTCAATTGTATCAACATATTGACATTTTGAATATTATTATAGAAACATACACGTCCAAAAACATAAATCTGTTCAAGTTTTGTTAACTTGTGTGTTATTATTGTCTAACATCTCCAGTTGTTATTGTATAAGGATCCCATTGGAAATAAACCAAACTGGCTTTATGGGTCATCCTTAGGTAAAGATACCTGTATTATTGGGGTATAGTTAACCCGTTTCTATAATATATTTTCTCATGATAGTGAATATATGATATACTTACGCAAGTCCAAGCCTTTTATGATACTTAAATCTTTGATATAAGAATATTGTGATAATATGTGGTACATTTAGTGTGATATCATCCTGCTAATTTATGCTTATTATAAAACTGTGATAATTGTGACTAATGTCTTTAGCCTGAAATAAAATGAAATGAAATACTCATTCAAGACATTGTCTAAAATTACTCATGTGTACCAATACTTTTCCAAAAACCAGTATTGTGTTTTAATCTTCCTGTAACCAAAATGTATCATATTCATGAGTATCGACTGTAATTCGATTGTCAATGTCAGTGTTACCGTTTGATAAACAATACTCGTCTTTTAAACACTCAGTCCGTTCCAAAGCTTGAACTCTTTTTTTCTTGTTGACCACGAACATAGGGGCAGTATCTTCGGATATGGTTGAACTCTCCGCTTGGGCTGCATGGCTGTGGTCTCTCCTCGAAACGCACGGAAGGCCGGTTGCTGCATCCTTGAACCTAAATCTGAATTTGGACGTGTTGTTATTATTGATCCGAATCCTTAAGCAGGGGTAGTTATAGAGTTAGGCAGGTAAACAAAACCGGTGTAACCTGATTTACCGCCTCGACAACTTTTGCCCTTGGTCTGCCTGTGCTTTTTTCCGAACAGCCATCCACCCCGCTTTAGAAATTCATCATCAGAATCGCTAGCTACAGGATTTTTTCCGTATTGTCTAACTGTCTCCCAACTGACTTCCGACGTATCAGCAATGCGAATTAATTGTTTCGCTTTTTCAGTTTTTTTGGTATATTCGTTCAAGAGCTTTTGCGCGTACTCGATGCTGCTCTTAGTCAAAGCCCATCTAGCTTGCTTCAGACTGTCCCTGAGGTCACAGTTAAAATTGTATTGGTTTATGTTACCTTACCTTTCCATTTGAGCTCTTGTTCAAGTTTCAGCATTTTCACTTCTGTAGCGACGCCCTGTGACGCGAACTGCACTTCTTGTCTCGAAGACGCTATTTCTTGCTTCTGCCCACTGAATTCTCCAATGAAATAAGGCCTGGAATTCACCAACTATTCTTGAGAATATTTTTAGACTTAAGCCCAAGTATTCAACTTTTGTTCACAAATATTCCCATGCCCTTCAAATATAAACACTCGTTTTTAGTAGTAATCATATGTATACACAGCAGCTTGATGTGAACGTTTATACTTTAAACTTATAGAAATATTTGTGATTGAAATGTTCATACTTGGGTTTAGGTCTAAGAATGTTCTTAAGAATGGTTGATGAATTCAATTTATCGCCTCGACAACTTTTGTCCTTGGTCCTGTGCTTTTTTTCCGAACAGCCTTCCACTTTGCTTTATAAATGCGCGATTCATCATCCGAATCGCTAGCTACAAGATTGTTTTCGTATTTTCTAACTGTCTCCCAACTGACTTCCGACGTATCAGTAATGCGAATTAATTTGTTTCGCTTTTTCATTTTTTTTGGCATATTCGTTCAAGAGCTCTTGCACGTACTCGATGCTGCTCTTAGTCAATGTCCATCTAGCTTGCTTCAGACTGTCCCTGAGGTTAGAGTTAAAATTGTATTGGTTTATGTTACCATACCATTTCCATTTGAGCTCTTGTTCAAGTTTCAGCATTTTCACTTCTGTAGCGACGCCCTGTGACGCGAACTGCACTTCTTGTCTCGGAGACGCTATTTCTTACTTCTGCCCTCTGAATTCTCCAATGAAATAAGGTATTGCAGTGTTTAGTGTTGATACACTAACACTATCATAAGCCTTCCGCCATGATAATAAAATGTACGTCTATATTCGGCCGCACCCTTTGACTGAATGGCTACACATTCTTGAAAAAAACAGTTAAAAGTGCACTACGGCAACGCCACTTACTTTTACATCAAGGAAAATGTATTTTACGTTGGTTAAATGTAATGTATTTGACGGAAAATACTTTCCCCTGATTGGTTAAGATCTCAAAGTTGTTATGATGGTCACGTGATACTGACCAGTCCAGTCAGGCTAACTATCATTTAGCGTTGGGAAGCGAACGATTACAGGCGTGGTTATTGAAATTTAAATTTTAGCGGAACAACGGTTTCTAGTGTAACATATTATTTATATGTGATTGATAGTTTATCAAAATAGTGAAATTATTAAAGAAATTAGCATATTCATGATGTATATAATTGTTAAATTTGTATTAACATAAATTATGAGCAACATGTCTGTATGTCAAATTATGCCCAATCGTTCAAGTACAATTTATAATAAATTATATATTGGATACTAGTTATTGTATTGTTTGAGATCTGGTTAAGTTAGGGGAATTAATTTTTGTCTATTTTTTTACCAATCAACCCCGCGAAAATTACATATTTCCAGTGATAAAGTTGCACGTGGTATTGTTTGTCGGAGGTATGGTATTGGTTTAGCTGGTTGAACTGGATAAGTGATTGACAACTGGCGTTAATTATTTTGAAACAGCGTACCTAACCCTCTACAAGCACGAGCTTATCAATGCTACCATATATGAATAAATTATTCTGAGATTTTAATTTAATATGTAACATGCGGTGTGGGAGAGTAATAAAGTCATGATATGTTAATCATATTACACTAGTGGAATAACTATTAAAATGAAGGCCGAATCATCATTCAGTCCTTTCTGTTCAACTACATGTAGGATTTGCCTCTTCGATTTACGTACATAGTTCAAAATACCGGATTACGGAAATCAAAGAGTTAGTTCCGTTGTCGGTTCCGTTCCGAGAAGACTGATATACGACGTCATAATATGACAACGTTTTATATAGGCAGCTACACTAATATATGTTGCTTATCAGGCTTTTTTGAAGTATTATTTATTTTAAATTAAATAAGCTCGTTGGAATGATAGTCGGCACAATCTCGCATCATATAAGTGTATCCAACTCGTTTAATAAATTCAACATTAATCAGGCACGCATGTATGATCCTCTTTATATGTTTGATTAATATATCTGTCAATCAATTTCACCATATATTCTTCTCGATTGATCCCTTCTAAACATTATAGTCAAAATTCACTCTAATTACTCGCAAAATCAGTAATTGGGGTAAAAGTTTAATCATTAATCATATACAACTTATCAATGTTCATGCATCACACTTCTATCTTAAGCCAGATGTATGTGTTTTTGGATTAACACTTTGCAGCTTGTTTTCGACTATGCATTTAATTTAATTATCAACTTTATGGATAAATTGAGGCTTTTGTAAAAAATGCAAAAATACCATTTTACGTCAAGGGAAAGGATAAATCATCCTCCGATAGGATCAATTGCAATTCAGAGTATACTAGTTAGACAATTGTACAATGAATCTTTGAAAAACACGACCCTCCGTAAACAAAACAAAACAGTACATAGTGTCCGATATATTAAGTTACTCATATTGTCACTCCACCACTAAAATAATACCGTTTCGGATCAATGATCTCTGTACATTACTTTTTTTTTCGTAAAAATTATACACATCTAGGCGTTATTTGTAATAAATACATGGATATACAGGGCAGTATCAAAGAATCCTGCCGTAAATTAAGAGGTGCATTTTTAGGTTTGATAAATGCTGGTCTACATGAAGATGGTCTTCACCCTATAACATCAATGAAAATATATAAGTCTGTTGTAATTCCAAAAGCCCTGTATGGTTGCGAACTGTGGTATGACATGACAAAAAGTGATATGTTAATGTTGGAACGATCGCATCGATTCTGCATAAAATATATGCAATCAATTCCTACTCAGACGAGAACTGATATATGTCTTAGTTTGATAGGTGCTAAATCAATTGAGAGCGAAATTGACACTCGTAAGCTTCTATTTTTAGGACAATTATGCCGTTCAATATGTCCACATGTAGTAAGAGAGGTCTTTATTTATAGACTGTTACATTTTATCGAAAATCCATCGCATCAGAGAGGATACATACCAGAAATCTATCGTATTTTAAGGAAGTATTCACTTCTCAATGTTTTAAATGAATTCAGAATTTCTGGTGTATTTCCTTCGAAATTTACTTGGAAGCGCATGATAGAAAACAGTGTGTGTACAATGGCAGAAACTGATTGGTCATTCAGAGTAAATAATGATTGCTCTTTAAGAGACTTTGTGTGCATAAAACCAATGCTTAGTCATGCTTGTGAGTTATGGGAATTTTCTAAAGCGCAACCAAAATACACGACTAAATGCAAAAGTGCAATATGTCTATTATGTAAATTATTTAGTGACACTTATACCAAAAGTTGCCCCCGGTGTGAAAGACAAGTTTCATCTATCTCAGAACACTATATTTTTTATTGTGTTCGTACTGAACATATTTCAGTTAAATTGTGGCAGTCAATTTTTACCATTGTTGGTTCAAATGTATTTAACATATTCATAAACTTAAGTCCGCGGGAACAAATAATTGTCATGCTAAATGGTATGAGACCGATTAGCGATAAATGCAATTTGACTTGTTTAAAAGTTGTTATTAACGCTTTCCATTTAATATGGAGTGTTGGACAAGCGGTAAATTGAAAATAATGTATTAATAGCCATGTGTGTAATTAAAATGTAATGTCATTAACTCTCCCTTATATTTCGCTTCCGTAAGGGAGAGTGATGTTATGATGTTTATTTTTCAAGAATGTATTTGCTAAACTGGTAAGATGAAGTAAACTATGTGTGATTCCATACCTGATCTTTTATTTCGTTTCATAAAGGCTGGGTATGGACTCGATTACTAGTTTATCTTTAAACATAACAATTTTTTAACACTTTGTAATCTGTTGTACATATTGAATATGAAAATTATTTATTATAAGGGTAAGCAAATATGTTCCATGAACATACGAGTACAGTCATGGAATCAGTTTAATTATATTAAAAGACTCCAACATGAATGTATATATATTAACTTATTCTTATACTTTACTCTATGTCAAAATTTCTCTCATTGTCTATTGTAGTAGTACTTCTGTGTTTTGGCGTATATTTGTCCCTAAATTACTGATTGTCATGTATATATTATTATTGAATTGTTTGAATGCTTATATGTAAACTTATATTGTATGCTCTCCAACTGGGAGGAAAATAAAGAATCAATCAATCAAATCTTTTAAACACTCAGTCCGTTCCAAAGCTTGAACTCTTTTTTTTCTTGTTGACCACGAACATAGGGGCAGTATCTTCGGATATGGTTGAACTCTCCGCTTGGGCTGCATGGCTGTGGTCTCTCCTCGAAACGCACGGAAGGCCGGTTGCTGCATCCTTGAACCTAAATCTGAAGTTGGACGTGTTGTTATTATTGATCCGAATCCTCAAGCATGGGTAGTTATAGAGTTAGGCAGGTAAACAAAACCGGTGTAACCTGATTTATCGCCTCGACAACTTTTGTCCTTGGTCCTGTGCTTTTTTTCCGAACAGCCTTCCACTTTGCTTTATAAATGCGCGATTCATCATCCGAATCGCTAGCTACAAGATTGTTTTCGTATTTTCTAACTGTCTCCCAACTGACTTCCGACGTATCAGTAATGCGAATTAATTTGTTTCGCTTTTTCATTTTTTTTGGCATATTCGTTCAAGAGCTCTTGCACGTACTCGATGCTGCTCTTAGTCAATGTCCATCTAGCTTGCTTCAAACTGTCCCTGAGGTTAGAGTTAAAAGTGTATTGGTTTATGTTACCATACCATTTCCATTTGAGCTCTTGTTCAAGTTTCAGCATTTTCACTTCTGTATCCACGCCCTGTGACGCGAACTGCACTTCTTGTCTCGGAGACGCTATTTCTTACTTCTGCCCTCTGAATTCTCCAATGAAATAAGGTATGGTTGATGAATTCAATGACTGTTATTGCAGTGTTTAGTGTTGATACACTAACACTATCATAAGCCTTCCGCCATGATAATAAAATGTACGTCTATATTCGGCCGCACCCTTTGACTGAATGGCTACACATTCTTGAAAGAACCCAGTTAAAAGTGCACTACGACAACGCCACTTACTTTTCCATCAAGGAAAATGTATTTTACGTTGGTTAAATGTAATGTATTTGACGGAAAATACTTTCCCCTGATTGGTTAAGATCTCAAAGTTGTTATGATGGTCACGTGATACTGACCAGTCCAGTCAGGCTAACTATCATTTAGCGTTGGGAAGCGAACGATTACAGGCGTGGTTATTGAAATTTAAATTTTAGCGGAACAACGATTTCTAGTGTAACATATTATTTATATGTGATTGATAGTTTATCAAAATAGTGAAATTATTAAAGAAATTAGCATATTCATGATGTATATAATTGTTAAATTTGTATTAACATGAATTATGAGCAACATGTCTGTATGTCAAATTATGCCCAATCGCTCAAGTACAATTTATAATAAATTATATATTGGAAACTAGTGTTTGTATTGTTTGAGATCTGGTTAAGTTATAATTAGGGGAATTAATTTTCGTCTAATTCTTTACCAATCAACCGCCGAAAATTACATATTTCCAGTGATACAGTTGGACATGGTATTGTTTGTCGGAGGTATGGTATTGGTTTAGCTGGTTGAACTGGATAAGTGATTGACAACTGGCGTTAATTATTTGAAACAGCGTACCTCACCCTCTACAAGCACGAGCTTATCAATGCTACCATATTTGAATAAATTATTGTGAGATTTTAATTTAATATGTAACATGCGGTGTTGGAGTGTAGTAAAGTCATGATATGTCGATCATATTACAGTAGTGAAATAACTATTAAAATGAAGGCCGAATTATCGTTCATTCCTTTCTGTTCAACTCGGAGAACATCGGAATTGCCTCCTCGTTTTCCGTAACCGTTTAAAATACCGGATTACGGAAATCAACGAGGTAATTCCGTGGTTCGGTCTCGATCGGAGAAGACTGAGTGAACATACGACGTCACCATATCAACATACGACGTCATAATATGACAACGTTTAATATAGGAAACTACACTAATATATGTTGCTTATCAGGTTTTTGAGTAATGTGATAAATATAATCTCACATTCATGCTTGTTAATATTAAATTAAATAAACTCGTGGGATACAATTGAAATGATAGTCGGCACAGTCTCGCATCATATTGTAGTATAGGGTCGATTGATCCTGGTTGCAGGCACCAGAAGTTTTAATGTAATTTAGCGACGTGAAAATATCTAACTCAAGAATAGTCTTTAATATGTATTTTATGAAACTACTAGCTAATTATATTTCACAATAAAACTATACACAGTTAAAAACCAGAGTAAATATTCAACTTTGATTAAATGTACAAGTTACAATTCGTAAGCAGTTCTTTTATGTTTCAATTGAGGCTTTTGTAAAAAATGCAAAAATACCATTTTGCGTCAAGGGAAAGGATAAATCATCCTCAGATAGGATCAATTGAAGAGTATACTAGTTATACAATTGTACAATGAATCTTTGAAAAACACGACCCTCCGTAAACAAAACAAAACAGTACATAGTGTCCGATATATTAAGTTACTCATATTGTCACTCCACCACTAAAATAGTACCGTTTCGGATCAATGATCTCTGTACATTACTTTTTTTTATTTCCGTCCTTTTATCTCTATATGTCCCAGACATTTAGCTAATTTAATATATTATTACCGTTTCAGACCAATGATCTCTTTACATTAATTTTTTTCCGTCCTTTTATCTCTATATGTCCCAGGAAATCAGCTCATTCAATATAGTATTACCGTTACGGACCAATTATTTCTTTACATTAATATTTATTTGTGTTATTAATATATACTAATAATATATATTAATATAAACGAAAAAGAAACGCAACTATGGAATTTCCGCTATATATTGTATGTTCAATATGCTACTGTTAATCGAATGGTACATGGCTACGTAAGACCTTTCCTTTCGGAAAAAAACACTTAAACAACACATAACACAGCAAATAGTAGGTCCACTATTGACAGAGTACGCGTTTGGCTGAAGCATGTAAGCAAACTTAGGATGCAAAATTTTGCAAACTCTTTACGTTAAATACAGTACAGAAATGGCTCAAGTTTTCAAAGAGAATATTCAATATTTATGAACATTTATGAATTTATTGTTACAATGTGTACTGTGATTAAAACATCTACAGCCCTGTACGTGTAGCCCAAGAGTGGAACTGCTGCAGTAAACTTCAGCACCACAAACTCGTAACGCTGCATACCCTATACTTAACGTCCAAGAGCTCTCCGGCAAAATAAATGCTTTCTTCGACAGCAAAAATTTGTTAAGCTACTTACTCTGCACTTATTGTCCAAGAGCTTTCTGGGAAACAATTTAAGTAAACTCATCACAACTTCCTCAAGCTACATACTCATTACTTATTGTCTAAGAGCGTTGTATGCAGTACACTTCGACAACACTTCGACAACACAAACTCTTAAAACTACAGACTCTATGTTTATAGTCCGAAAGATCTCTGTGGAACTGCTGTAGTAATTTTCAAAAACACAAACTCTTAAAGCTACATAATGTATACGTATAGTCCAATAACGCTATGGGAGAACTGCTGCAGTAAACGTTGGCACCACAAACTCTTAATTCTACATACCCTATGCTTATAGTCCAAACGCTCTCCGTGGAATTGTTGCATTACACTTCGACAGTACAAGGTTTTAAATATGTACCCTATACCTATAGTTTAAAGGTTTTCGAAGGAACTACCGCAGTTAGCTTCGACAGTACAATCTCTTAAAGCTGCATAAGCTATACTTAAAGTTTAAGAGCGCTCTGGGAAAATGTTGTTTAAACACACGCTCTTTAACCTACATTCCCTATACTTATTGTCCATGAGCTCTCTGTGGAACTAATACAGTACAAACTTTTAAAGCTACATACTCTATGTGTATAGGCCAAGAGCTCTCTTGGAAACTGATGCAATACACGTCGTCAGCACAAAATCTTAAATACAATTGAAAGCGAAAATGTAATTCTGTATGCTATGGTCTAGATTTATGCTTGGGTTAAATAGTCAATAATCATGCATAGCATACACACGTAAGTTTTTCATGCTTAAGTTAGGTTTCAAACTACATGTTGAATTGTTTACAGCCTTGCAAAACTCACACAACAAACCTCGATAATGGTATAATAAATACCGATAGCTTCACAAATTTAAGTCTCAAACTATTTTTTATGACACACCAGCACATAGCAGAGTGCAAAGATAATAAACAGTACACGCGTGCAAGGGTTAATATAATCACACATTGAATCTCATACACGTGTTCATGGCATTGACGGGATAAACGGCAAGCTTGCAGTATTTATCAATTATCAAAATTGGCACCTCGGTGTATATATCCAGTATACGTTTGACTTTAATCATACTTGCGTATAATTAAATAAACTTTAGAGTTCAGTTTGTCTCTGTTATTTCATTATAGCATTTTTGTATTACAATAGAACGCCATGAGTTTTAAAAACATAGAAGATTGCCGTTTATCCCTTTAACATAATCGCCATTACAAACATTACACACTGACATTCATAGTATAACAAATACTCCCGATTATAACGTTAACGTTATTTTCAATCATACATACACGTAAGCAATATTTAAAATAAAAGAACAGCATATATAAAAAAAAAAATACATACCTAAAATCGTTTTTTAAAAGGACACACGTGTGTATATTTACGAATGCGCGCATGACAAAAAATGTATTTTAAAGATTAAAATGTATTAGGAGATATATAATAATATTATAAAAAGATATACCCATTCACCACACATTACTTTTACATACTCTAGATTAGAAAAAATGGACACTTTCAGACAATTGAATTGTATAAGTATAAAAGCAAAACAACTTCACAATATCTTTATATTTAAAGATTACAATGTATTATAAGAGACACACTCACACGTCACATTACATACTTTAGATCACATAACGAACACGTTCAACAATGTAATTGTATAACTATAAAAGCAAAACAACGTGACAACAACGCACTATATTTTAATATTAAAATGTATTAAAAGAGATTTTTTATTTATTTTAAAAATACACCCATTCGCCACACTCTAGATCAGAAAAAAAATCACGAACACTTTCAATTTAATTGTATAGCAATATGATAATATAACATAACATAACATAACATAATTTTATTCAGCATTTAACCACAATACAGTAGTTTATAGCCTACATATAAATGTGAAAATACAAAAGTATGTCTCTCCCTTTCATGGCGACTTATATCCGTCATCAATATATAATACGTTTTACTTGGAGGAAAGCAAATATGTATGTTTTATATTAACAACACTTCTTTTTATATATTGACAATTGCAACATATCGTCATAAATTCAAGTTCATTAAATAGCATTAGCCCTAGATGTGTATCACTCACACTCAAATATATCAAGTTCACCCACTTTCGTGATACATGCATATGTACATTAATTATTTTGAGTGCGTTTTTTAAAGGCATAATATAAATATTTACTTAATTGTTCGAAATTATTTTTTAGATTGCTTTGACATAAGAGTCTAATTTATTAAATGTTGGCCATCTGCAGAAATATCTAGGCAGAAATCTTGCTCTTAGTTCAGAGTAAAACGGGCTCACAAGCAGAAAATGGTACGCATTCTCAATAACTCGCATATTGCAAAAAAATGCAAACCCTTTCATTGCGTTCCATATTATTATGTCTACCTGTTTCGATAGCAAGTGCATGTGCAGATATTCTAAATTTCGTTAAAGCAATTCGGAATTTAGGAGTAGTAATTGTACTTAAATACTGTTCAATATAAGCAAAACAACGTAGCAACAACAAACTAGATTTTAAGATTAAAATGTATTATGAGAGATAAACCAACGCGCCAAAGGTTACTTTACATATTTAAATCATACGTAAAACGAATACTTCAGACAAATTTAATTGTATATCTATCAAAGCAACATAACGTGAGAACAACAAATTATATTTTAAGGCAAACATGTATTATGAGAGTTAAACCCACGCGCCAAAATGAGAGTCCCACAATTACGCGCATGAACGCGCGCACGCACTCACACAACAAACAAACAGTTGTCATGGCAACAGAAACATTGAACATTGAACTATTAATAAGACGAATATAATACTTTAATTCAAAATAAGCAAACAGTGGTCACGTGTTCTCAATAAGATGCATGACGAAATTCGTGAAATAAAATACATGTATATAAAAAAAATGAATATGTGAACATTCCATCATCATAGCGTTTTATTTGAGCTTTATTTTAAAAAATGGCCCGAAGTATACCCTCACATACCACTCATCCGGCCACCACCCCCACCGCTCCTACCCACAAATCAATCCCTTGGCAGACGTTTCAGTGAAATAATAAAATCGTTTGTCTTATTGTTTATCTTTCATAGATGAGTATATGTGACCATTTATGTGCAAAACTATTACCCTGTAATTAAATTGTAGTGTATTTGGCATTTCCCCCAACCGACCCAACCCTGGATAAAAGGTTAAATGAATTTAAACGAATATATCAATATTTCACCTTATAATTGGCCAAAAACCTCATAAATTAGATGCGTATCAAACAGAAATATGATAAAAGTTGAAGCATTGTTATATTAATGCAAAAATATGATGCAAATTGAACAATTGTTAGACTAATACAAAAATATGATATACGTTGAAGCCTTTTTCGATGTATACAAAAATTTGATACGCGTTGAGGCATTGTTAGATTATTACAAAAGTATGATACAAGTTGAAGAATTGTTATATTTGACAAAACTATAATTGTTAGACTTGAATGAATGAATGGTGTTTAACGGCTCGTCGACATACAAATAGGTCATAATGTGCGCACAAACTGATGAAAGATGAAGAAATGAAGGAGTAATTAAAAAATTAATGTAAATATATAACGATTAAACTATTTACAAATAGGGGATGATATGGTAGTAATATGAACTTTGTATATATGTAAATCAACAAATGCCCATCAATGGGTGTGTAAACAAGTAAATATATATAAGAACATATTATAATGATTTATAAAGTCTAATTTATTTCAGAAAGTCTAAAACAAGACTAAATTATATAGTATCAAATAACTCGTTCAAAGTATAAACTGGGTAGTACCTTTGCCGCATAGGATCAAATTCTACACATTCCAACAAGATATGCTTGACCGTTAACGGTGCAAAACAGGGTATACATTCTGGTAATTTCCCACCTTGTAATAAATATAATGAGTATAACGTGTATGCCCTATCATGCACTCGGCTAGGACAACTTCTTCTCGACGAATGGGTCTACTAGAACGACGCCATTCTCCGAGTAACGGTTTAATTGAATGGAATTTATTTTTTACTGACAAATCCCAAGCGGCTTGAGTTACAAATATATGTGTTAATACTACTTTAAAATCAGTATAAGGTAATTTGGCATTAGATATATGTAAATCTAATGCTGCCTTAGCAGCACTATCAGCTCTAGCATAACCACGTATTCCTACATGGCGTGGAAGCCATCAGAAAATGATAACATTATCAACTATAACAGAATTTTCTAAAAGTTGAAGCACAACTTGATTATCATGTTTCATAATACCCAGGGCTTGAAGAGATGAAAGGGAATCAGAAAAAGATAATAAAGTGATCATCGTCAGATTCCTGAATACAGTTTAAGGCAAGTTCAATTGCCTTAAGTTCAGCTAAAAAATAGAGGCCTATCAGGCAGGCGGCTCTTTATGCTGTGTTTTTTAACAACAGCTGCTGCAGCTACCTTATTGCCATCTTTAGAACCATCTGTGTATATATGTTGAAAGTTACTATATTTCAATTTAATTTCATTAAATTTGCTTTGAAAGATAGTAGGATCTGTATTGAAGTTGTTACTATAACAAATATCAAAAATAAGTGTTGGTGTTTCCAAAGTCCACGGTGGAATTTGTGGTTCTTTGTACTTGGCAATCAAATGTAGGTCGATTTCAGTGTCTCTTAATTTTGGTTTAATACGAAGACCAAATGGTCGAATGGCCTTCGGTTTTCGATCAAAAAGAGGTTCATAACTAGGATTAAAAACATTATCAAAAATTGAGTTTGAAGGGTTAGATTGTAATTTAATGGTATACTGAAGGGCTATATTGTCCCGCCTATGAGACAGTGAGGGTTCATTAGCTTCAACATATAGACTTTCGGCTGGTGATGTACGAAAGGCACCTAAGGCGAGTCGTAATCCTTGATTATGTATCGGATCGAGCATCTGCAAGTCGATCCATATACTATTGTGCCGTAGTCCAGTTTGGATCTGATTGTTAGATTTGACAAAAATATGATACAAGTTGAAGAATTGTTAGATTTGAAAAAATATGATACGAGATGAAGAATTGTTAGATTTGACAAAAATATGATACAAGTTGAAGCATTGTTAGATATATATTGTACGAACCTTATATAGCAAGTACCTCAGAACAGGTAGCCTTTCTTTAAGTTTGTTTCAATGATGTTATAATCTTATTTTGACTCGTTGAAAGGAAAAAGGTAAATTAAAATCCATCAGCAAAATGATTATTAACAGTGTTCCCCTCTATTTCAGTGGAGTCACCATATTGTCTATATCATAATTGACAGTGGACTCGCCATAATTTCTATATCATAATTTACAATGGAGTCGCCATATTGTCAATATACTAATTAACAATGGAGCGACATATTGTCTATATCCTACTTGACAATGGAGTCACCATATTTTCTATATCCTAAATGACAGTGGAGTCGCCAAATTGCCTAAAGCCTAATTGCCAATGGAGTCGCAATATTGTCTATATCCTAACTGACACTGGAGTCGCCATATTGTCTATACCCTAACTGCCAATGGAGTCGCCATATTGTCTATATCCTAACTGACAAAGGAGTCGCCAATTTGTCTATATCCTAATTGACAATGGCGTCGCCATATTGTCTATATACTAATTGACAATGGAGTCGTCATATTGTCTATATCCAAATTGACAATAGAGTCGCCATATTGTCTATATCCTAATATACTATGGAGTCACCATATTGTCTATATCCTAATTGACAATGGAGTCCACAAATTGTCTATATCCTCAGTGACAATGTAGTCGCCATATTGTATATATACTAATAGAACATGGAGTCGTCATATTGTCGATATACTAACTGACAACGGAATCGCCATATTGTCTATGTCATAAATTACAATGGTGTCGCCATATTGTCTATATACTAATTGACAATAGAGTCGTCATATTGTCTATATTCTAACTGACAATAGAGTCGCCATATTGTCTATATCCTAATTGACAATGAAGTCGCCATATTGTCTATATCCTTATTGGCAGTGTAGTCACCATATTGTCTATATGTTATTGAAAATGGAGTCGCCATATTGTCTATGTCCTAATTGACAATGGAGTCGCCATATTGTCTATATCCTAATTGACAATGGAGTCGCCGTATTGTCTATATCCTAATTGACAATGGAGTCGTCATATTGTCTATATCCAAATTGATAATGGAGTCGCCATATTGCCTGTATCTTAATATACAGTGGAGTCACCATATTGTCTATATCCTAACTGACAATGGAGTCAACATATTGTCTATATCCTAATTGACAATGGAGTCGCCATATTGTATATATACTAATTAAAAAAGAAGTCGTCATATTGTCGATATATTAACTGACAACGGAGTCGCCATATTGTCTATGTCATAAATTACAATGGTGTCGCCATATTGTCTATATACTAATTGACAATGGAGTCGCCATATTGTCTATATTCTAACTGACAATAGAGTCGCCATATTGTCTATATCCTAATTGACAATGAAGTCGCCATATTGTCTATATCCTAATTGGCAGTGTAGTCACCATATTGTCTATATGTTATTGAAAATGGAGTCGCCATATTGTCTATATACTATTTGACAGTGGAGTCGCCATTGTCTATATCCTAACTGACAATGGAGTCAACATATTTTCTATATCCAAACTGACAGTAGAGTCGCCATAATGTCTCTATCATTAATGGCAACGGAGTCGCAATATTGTCTATATCCAAATTGACAATGAAGTCGCCATTTTGTCTATATACTAAGTGACAATGGAGTCGCCATATTGTCTATATTGTAATTGACAATGGAGTAGCCATATTGTTTCTATCCTAATTGCCAGTGGAGTCGCCATATTGTCTAGATCCTAACTGACAATGGAGTCGTCTTATTGCCTATATTCAGTTTAACAAAGGAGTCGCCATTGTCTATATCCTTATTGACAATGGAGTCACCATATTGTCTATATCCAAAGTGACAGTAGATTCGCCATATTGCCTCTATCTTAACTGACAATGGAGTCAACATATTGTCTATATCCTAATTGACAAATGAGTCGCCATATTATATATATACTAATTGAAATGGAGTCGCCATATTGTCTATATCCTAATAGGCAGTGGAGTCGCCATATTGTCTATATGTTATTGACAATGGAGTCGCCTTATTTTATATACCATAATTGAAACTGGAGTCGTCATATTGTCGATATACGAACTGACAACGGAGTCGCCATATTGTCTATGTCCTAAATGACAATGGTGTCGCCATATTGTCTATATACTAATTGACAGTGGAGTCGCCATATTGTCTATATTCTAACTGACAATAGAGTCGCCATATTGTCTATATCCTAATTGACAATGAAATCGCCATATTGTCTATATCCTAATTGGCAGTGTAGTCACCATATTGTCTATATGTTATTGAAAATGGAGTCGCCATATTGTCTATATCCTATTTGACAGTGGAGTCGCCATTGTCTATATCCTATGTCCTAAATGACAATTGTGTCGCCATATTGTCTATGTACTAATTGACAATGGAGTCGTCATATTGTCTATATCCTAACTGACAATGGAGTCGCCATATTGTCTATATCCTAATTGACAATGGAGTCGCCATATTGTATATATCCTAATTGACAATGGAGTCGTCATATTGTCTATATCCAAATTGATAATGGAGTCGCCATATTGCCTGTATCTTAATATACAGTGGAGTCACCATATTGTCTATATCCTAATTGACAATGGAGTCAACATATTGTCTAAATCCTAATTGACAATGGAGTCGCCATATTGTATATATACTAATTAAAAAACAAGTCGTCATATTGTCGATATATTAACTGACAACGGAGTCGCCATATTGTCTATGTCATAAATTACAATGGTGTCGCCATATTGTCTATATACTAATTGACAATGGAGTCGCCATATTGTCTATATTCTAACTGACAATAGAGTCGCCATATTGTCTATAACTTAATAGACAATGAAGTCGCCATATTGTCTATATCCTAACTGGCAGTGTAGTCACCATATTGTCTATATGTTTTTGAAAATGGAGTCGCAATATTGTCTATATCCTATTTGACAGTGGAGTCGCCATTGTCTATATCCTAATTGACAATGGAGTCAACATATTTTCTACATCCAAACTGACAGTAGAGTCGCCATAACGTCTCTATCCTTAATGACAACGGAGTCGCAATATTGTCTATATCCAAATTGACAATGAAGTCGCCATATTGTCTATATACTAAGTGACAATGGAGTCGCCATATTGTCTATATTGTAATTGACAATGGAGTAGCCATATTGTTTCTATCCTAATTGCCAGTGGAGTCGCCATATTGTCTATATCCTAACTGACAATGGAGTCGTCATATTGCCTATATTCAGTTTAACAATGGAGTCGCCATTGTCTATATCCTTATTGACAATGGAGTCACCATATTGTCTATATCCAAAGTTACAGTAGATTCGCCATATTGCCTCTATCTTAACTGACAATGGAGTCAACATATTGTCTATACCCTAACTGACAACTGAGTCGCCATATTATATATATACTAATTGAAAATGGAGTCGCCATATTGTCTATATCATAATTGGCAGTGGAGTTGCCATATTGTCTATATGTTATTGACAATGGAGTCACCTTATTGTATATACCATAATTGAAACTGGAGTCGTCATATTGTCGATATACTAACTGACAATGGAGTCGCCATATTGTCTATGCCCTAAATGACAATGGTGTCGCCATAATGGTGTCGCCATATTGTCTATATACTAAATGACAATGGAGTCGCAATATTATCTATATCCTAACTGACAATGGAGTCGCCACATTGTCTATATCCTAATTGACAATGGAGTCGCCATATTGTCTATATCCTAATTGGCAGTGGAGTCACCATATTATATATAGGTTATTGACAATGGAATCGCCATATTGTCTATATCCTAATTGACAGTGGAGTCGCCATTGTCTATATCCTAATTGAAAATGGAGTCGCCATATTGCCTATATCCTAATTGACAATAGAGTCGCCATATTGTCTATATCCTAATTGGCAATCTATATATGACTTTGGTACATGTGACATCTGGCATGTATGATATTGTTACATGAGATGTCCAGCGTGCATCCTATTGCTACATGTGATATCTATAATATATGATATTGTTACATGTGACATCTGGCATGTGTGATATTGTTACATGTGACATCGGGCATGTATGATATTGTTACATGTGACATCCTGCATGTATGATATTGCTGCATGTGGCATCTGGCATATATACAATATGGTTAATTGTGACATGTGGCATGTATGATATTGTTACATGTGACATATGGCATGTAAGAAATTGTTTCATGTCACGTCTAGCATTTATGATAAAGTTATATGTGACATATGGAATGTATGCTATTGTTACATGTGACATCTGACACGTAATATATTGTTTCATGATATGGCATACATGATATTGAGACATATAACATCTTGCATGTATGATATTTCTGCATGTGACATCTCGCATGTATGATAGTGTTACATGGGACATCTGGTATGTCTGATATTGTTATATGTGACATCTAGCTTGCATGATATTGCTACATCTGACATCTGGCATGTATGATATTGCTGCATGTGGCATCTGGTATGTATGTTAGTGTTAGTTGTGACATCTGCCTTGTATGATATTTTTACATGTGACAACTGGCATGTATGATATTGTTGTATGTGACACGGCATATATGATATTGCAACATGTGACATCTGGCATGTATGACAGTGTTAGATATGACATATGCCTTGTATGATAATTTGACAATAGAGTCGCCATATTGTCTATATCCTAATTGACAATCTGGTATATATGATAGTGTTAGATGTGACATTTGGCATATATGATATTGTTACATGTGACATCTGGCAAGCATGATATTGTCACATGTGACATCTGGTATGTATGATATTGCTGCATGTGACATCTGGCATTTACGATATAGTTACATGCGTCAGATGGCATGTATGTATGATAATGTTGCATGTGACATCTAGCTTGCATGATATTTGCTACATCTGACATCTGGCATATCTGATATTGTTACAAGTGATATCAAGCATATTTGATATTGTTACAAGTGGCATCTAGCATGTAAGATATTTTACTTGTGGCATGTAGTATATATGACATTGGTACATGTCAAGTAAGTTATTGTTACATGTAAAATATGGCATGCATGATATTGCTACATGTAACATATTGCATGTATCATATTTCTGCATGTGACATCTTGCATGTATGATATTGTTACATGTGACATCTGGCATATATGATATTGCTGCATGTGACATCTGGTATGTATGTTAGTGTAAGTTGTGACATCTGGCATATATGGTATTGTTACATGTGACATCTAGCATTTATGATATTGTTACCTGTGACATATGGCATGTATAATATTATTAATTGTGACATCTAAAATGTATGATATTGTTACATGTGGCATCTGGCATGTATATGATATTGTTACATGTGATATCTGGCATGTTTGATATTGTTACATGTGACATCTGGCATGTATGATTTTATTAATTATGACATCTAGCATGTATGATATTGTTACTTGTGACATCTAGCATATATAATATTGTTACATGTAACATCTATCACGTATGATAGTGCTTCATGTGACATCTAGCATATATACTGATTCGAAAATTCAAATAGGTGATATCATCTATTCAAAATGGACGCGTGATATCACGTTATTGAGTGAGTGATATTACTCATTTAAATTGCTGATATCGGCCATTTCAATAGAAGATATCTCTGAATTATATTAAAAAGCAATACGGCGCCCCATAAAACTTGCATTCGAAACAAATAACAATTACAAGGATAATTGTAGCATGTTCACTGGAAATTCTCTTTGTAATAGCACAGGTGTAACTCTTTTAATTGAAAATAAGTCCTGTCAGAATAACAAGTTAGAGTATGGCAGGGAGATGAAATGGACATGCTACAAAACAAATAGAGTAAGGTTTTATCTCGTTGGTTAAATTACGCCCATCTCGATGTTAAAATTAACCAACTCAGTGAAACCATACTCTCTCTATTACATAGAAGCAAAGTATGCAACAACACAACCATAAAATCGAACAGTCAGAGAAGAAAAGGGGCGGGTCAAACCGGGTTTTAGGGTGCTCCAAACTGCATTCTTAAATAAGTGTAAATAAGGAAATACCCACCATACTATATCCTCTAAAAACAATAGCCAGCATTAATAGGCAATATAAAGTAATTTAAGTTCAAAAGTTTTGCTCAACTTTTAAGAAAAGCAGTGAAAAAAATACAAAAACATGCCTTGCATGGAGTAAAACATGCATACTTGATTCGGTTTCAATATTCTCATACTCACTCTTGCTCTCCATTTGGTTTAAAGGGACACGCGGCAATGTTTTGAAACTCGCGGCGTCCCTTAGATTTTCAACATAACATGTATATTAATTTGTATAAAGTTATCATCATTAATAATAATTTAATAATTATTTTAGTAGTTCGAAGCAAATTGTTTTTAAATTAGCATGTTAAATTTACTAACTGATGATTGAATTACACCAATAACAAAATAACCATGGAAAAAAATGAAAACTAAATTTTTTATTACGTTTTATTTAATTCCATGTAAACAAGTTTAAAGTCAGAATGATACTGGAAAAGTAAACCTGTGTGCTTATCTTAGACTGATAAATACGTCAACATTGCCGTGTGTCCCTTTAAAAAGTAAATACCAACTATATAAATCAGAGCTCCGGATAAGCTTCACTGCCAAAGGGTATGTTATGCCCTAAATACATCTTCAATGCTGAATCTGACTTTTTTTAAGAGGAAATGTTATAGATGCGTTGCTTTTTACTCACAAGAAGGCCATGTTTATACAAGAAATGTAAAAAGTGTCAACTAATTGTAAATTGTCAATGCTGATGTTACTACTATGTTTTTTAATTTAATCTGACACGCCCCTCGCCCCTCGCCCGCCCACCCCACACGCGCTTCACCCATCCCCCAACAATTGCTTATCTGGAGCTCTGTATAAAATCTGTATACATCTTCAATGCAGTACTTAGACAAGACAATGCTAATCCATTTTACACAAAGCAGTAAGATTATCGTCTCGCGAATGAGTACCCCACTGATACTGCAGTTCTCTTTTCAGTTCAACAAATGAGTAGCTTTTGTTGGGTTCCGATGGGGCCCAATCGTCTACAACAACTGGAAAAACATCAGTACCACGACTACAATACACTGTATTCTCCAACCAATCTGTCGTCATTGCAGTCCAAAACGAAACATTGTCTGCAGAGAAAAACGCAAACGTAAGGTAACATGGAGAAAAAAATTATGTTTAAACTCCCCTTAGGCAACGACACGACACAGCATAATGAAAAATAGAGGAAATACTATTTATTAGACAAACTGTGACATCAGATTGAGCCGATGAAAAGAAGACACCAGTGCTTATTATAGCCTGTGAGTTAAACAAAACTCACAAAAAAAAAAAGGAACCCCCTTTTTTTGCTGGTACATGTATTCCCATAGGCCAGATGTTTGGGGCATAAGACAATTTAAACAGTTCTTTAATTAGCAATGCTTGGTGTTTTTAAGCGCACTTCAGGGAGTACTAAATATTCCTTTAAGTTTCAAATTTTGCCAAATTTTGCCAAGCAATACTCTTTTTATGGATGCTATGGAAACCTTAAAGGGAGGTAATTTGATGATTGTTGATAATCAAAAGCTGTAACCTACATAATCGGTGTTGTGTTTTTCTCTGATCTTTTTTCGAAAGCATACGTATACAGAATATTGTTTTGGACAAATTGAGGTAATGTGTTCTTACCAAACATACATGGCTAAGAAAAAGGGGGATAACTCTCTTGCGAACTTTTCAAAAATATTTTGTTTGGACTATTAATGGTGGTCGATCTAATTATTCTATATACATCTTTTATATTTCCTGTTATGCTGTCTATATAATAAGGGAAAGAAAAAGGGGTACTTTTTGTTTTTGCTCATTATATATAAAACATATGACGAAACTATTGTGTCGACTGTTATTGCTTTGTTTAAATATGGCCATGGAAAGAAAGGCGCCTTATAATAAATGATGTGATACAAACATTGTATAGTTCATATTTTTGATGATAACATTTCCATTTTTTTTCCTTTGAAATAAATAAAAGGATTTCAATATGATATATAATGTAGAGTTTAGGATAGCATGGATAAATATATATCGCAGTACCAAGACATTTTAATTCATCTTTAAATTTGTTCTTTGTTTCTGTGTGTGTTTGTGGTTGACTGTCGTCCTTGAATGCTGCTTTTCCTGCTCGATTTCATATCTATATTTATATTAAAGTGTGAATCCTTTGTAGACGTTAACAACTGATTATGCAATCGGGATAGAGAGAATAGGTCGACGAAATAGGATTTCTTTGAAAACAGTTAAAAGTACGGTTATGTGTATTTTATTAAATGTCGTAATTTGTGTTTGAAATTAGTAAAAAATTCGAACAGGAAATGAAGCTTTCACAGAGCACATTAAACCCCATAACACTGTAAAGAACAAACATGAATGGCAATGTCACCAACGAATAACTGCATATGACGTCACAAACACAAAAAGGGTTGACGGTCAGTGGCAAAAAAAGCCCCTGGGGGTTTAAATCAGGTTCTAGGGTGCACCAATCCTCACACTTACCCTACTGCCACCCCAATACAACGGGACAATGTAAATAAAGAATTCACCGTCATGAAGTATTACCTAACCAACAAAGCAGCATTAATAGGCAATATAATTGAAACACAAGATGCTCGTGTAGATATAAATACAACAAATCAGTAGCCTAGAAAACCACAAAGAAGGTATTCATTGACTTGTCAGAAGCCAGAGCAACAAGAGATTAAAGTATTGAGGGCACGACAAGACAAGATCTCAGACAAACATCAAAAGCCACCGTCCTTTTGGGATTTAAGTAGACGTCATCATAGGGTCTACAGCCTGTCCAGTCATCATGCAAATTAAAAAAGAAAGCATAGTGGCAAGCTGTAAATGGGTCCACCACCAAGCATGCAGTGCTTTGCAAAATGATAGGATCATAACCTCTTTTGATAAACCTTTTAACAAGTTTAACAAAGACGGTATGAAAGTGATCATGACCAAGAATCTTACGAAGTTTTTAAATCACATCACATCACCATAGAAGTCAGGTTGTGATAGTCCTTGCCGCAGAATAGTTCTTAAATTACTTTTATATTTGGAAAGAAGATCGGGGTTACGAAGTTTATGGTAACGGTAGCCCTGATGGATTAGCTTTTTAGTTATACAAAGAGTACGAATAGTCCTCAACTCGAGTACAAGTCGAATAAATCGGCTGAATACATTTTTTCCAAAGGTTACCCCATCTAAACCTCAGCCCCATCTCTGAAACTAATTGCATTGCTAAAAGAAAGACAAAAAGGACGACAGTCAACCACAAAACACAAAAACAAACATGCAAACAGACAAAGTAATAAAACATGCAAACGACATCACAAACACAAAAGGGTTGGCAATAGGGCTACCGCCTTGGAACGGTCATTGGCAACAAAGGCCACTGGGGGTTTAAACCGGTTCTAGGGTGCACCAAACCTCACACTTACCCTACTGTCATCCCATTAAAACAGGACAGTGTAAATAAAGAAATCCCCGCCATGATCTAATCATCTCTAACCAACAAGGCAATATAAGTAAAACACAAATATGCTCGTGTAAATATAATACAAAAAACAATAGCCTAGAAAGCCACAATGAAGGTACTCAATGACTTGGCAGAAGCCAGAGCAACAAGAGAATAAACCATTAAGGGCACGACAAGAAAGATCATAGACAAACATCAAACGCCACCGTCAAGTCTTACTCTGGCCAATTAAATAAAAACAATTGCATTACAATCAACTATGTTGATTACTTTATCACTCTATTGAATGGACAGTAACGTAATTACAATCGAACGTGGGTACCGACGATTATAAATCCGAATATTTTTCGAAATTACATAAATGAGAAAAGTGTCAAGAAGCCATTAATAGTGAATGATAACCTATATAGACGAATCTCGTTCTCCAATATCTAAAAGATGTAGCGCCGTGGTGAAATGGTTAGCATTGCGGCTTAGTAATCCAGGGATCGCGCGTTCAATCCCAGCCAGGACAGAATTTGAGTTAATTATCGAAATATTTCAAAAGCATTCCTACCTTACCAGTCCTTCGGATGAGACTTTAAACCTAGGTCTGCTCTCTAAAATGCTTAGTGCAATACAGCGGGGATTAATAAACGCTTATACACACAATATCTAAAACTATAAGGTCTCCAGATTAAAACAAATACTCAAAGGAGAATAATTACCGTCTCCTCCACCATTCAGCAAGTATCCTTTAACCATGTCGACCTCGTCAGTGGTGTTCAAGCAGATCAGATAGCCTCTAATACCATGACAGTTATTCTGAAAAATGATGGCCATGTCATGCAACTGTTCATCAACATGGTATTTAGAGGTGATGCATATGAAGGAGAAAGAAAGAAATACATCAACATTGTAGTTCAGTTATTGATATAATTGAATTGAATTTGGGTTTTAAGGCGCACCAACACATAAAAGGTTATATGGCGCCTCAATTATTGATAGATAAAGAACAATTATTGATAGATAAAGCACAATATAATAATTGTTCTTTACACCGACATCAAAATCTTTCTTGAGAGAGAGCGAGAGAGAGAGAGAGAGAGTATAATAATCATAATGTAAAAATAACGACATAAACATCGTTGTTAATTGAGAGAGAGAAGAAGAAGAAGCAGACGCAGCAGAAGATGCGGAAGAAGAAGAATTAGCAGAAGGAATAAGAACCTACCTAAAACTATTGAATACAGAGTTTCAATAGACGCTAGTACATCTGTTTAACAGTCTTCTTTAAAGGACAATGCAGGCATGTCGAGGTTGCAACATTTACGTTAGCAATTTAGCATGGATTATCAACGGAGCGCTGGAAGATGTATAGAAATGCAGTATAAAACAGACAATTTACCCATGCCGAATCCGCGTCCATTGGTCCTGCAGTAGTTCCAACATGATAGCGTGATGAGTGAAAGGCTGGATTAGTCACCCATACATATCCAGTGACGAGATCAATCATCGATAACCAACCCGGATCTCCTGAAACACAATGACAACACACAAGAATGTATGCCATGTTACATTAGTTGCCACAAGTTAACATGTAGGATATGTACATTAGTTGCCAAACGTTAACATGTAGGATATGTTACACAGTTGCCACGCATTAACATGTAGGATATGTTACATTAGTTGCCACACGTTAACATGTAGGATATGTTACATTAGTCGACACACGTTAACATGTAGGATTTGTTACATTAGTTGGCACACGTTAACATGTAGGATATGTTACATAGTTGCCACGCGTTAACATGTAGGATATGTTACATTAGTTGACCCACGTTAACATGTAGGATATTTTACATTAGTTGACACACGTTAACATGTAGGATATGTTACATAGTTGCCACGCGTTAACATGTAGGATATGTTACATTAGTTGCCACGCGTTAACGTGTAGGATATGTTACATTAGTTGCCACACGTTAACATGTAGGATATGTTACATTAGTCGACACATGTTAACATGTAGGATTTGTTACATAGTTGCCACGCGTTAACATGTAGGATATGTTACATTAGTTGCCACACGTTAAAATGTAGGATATGTTACATTAGTTGGCAGACGTTAACATGTAGGATATGTTACATAGTTGCCACGCGTTAACATGTAGGATATGTTACATTAGTTGCCACACGTTAACATGTAGGATATGTTACATTAGTTGGGACACGTTAACATGTAGGATATGTTACATAGTTGCCACGCGTTAACATGTAGGATATGTTACATTAGTTGCCACGCGTTAACATGTAGGATATGTTACATTAGTTGCCACACGTTAACATGTAGGATATGTTACATTAGTTGACACACGTTAACATGTAGGATATGTTACATTAGTTGCCACACGTTACCATGTAGGATATGTTACATTAGTTGCCACACGTTAACATGTAGGATATGTAACATTAGTTGACACACGTTAACATGTAGGATATGTTACATAGTTGCGACGCGTTAACATGTAGGATATGTTACATTAGTTGCCACGCGTTAACGTATAGGATATGTTACATTAGTTGCCACACGTTAACATGTGGCTATGTTACATTAATTGCCACACGTTAACAAGTAGGATATGTTACATTAGTTGCCACACGTTAACATGTAGGATATGTTACATTAGTTGCCACACGTTAACATGTAGGATATGTTACATTAGTTGCCACACGTTAACATGTAGGATATGTTACATTAGTTGACACACGTTAACATGTAGGATATGTTACATTAGTTGCCACGCGTTAACATGTAGGATATGTTACACTAGTTGACACACGTTAACATGTAGGATATGTTACATTAGTTGACACACGTTAACATGTAGGATATGTTACACTAGTTGCAACACGTTAACATGTAGGATATGTTACACTAGTTGACACACGTTAACATGTAGGATATGTTACATTAGTTGCCACACGTTAACATGTAGGCTATGTTACATTAGTTGCCACACGTTAACATGTAGGATATGGTAAATAAGTTGCCACGCGTTAACATGTAGGATATGTTACATAAGTTGACACACGTTAACATGTAGGCGATGTTACATTAGTTGCCACACGTTAACATGTAGGATATGTTACATTAGTTGACACACGTTAACTTGTAGGATATGTTACATAGTTGCCACGCGTTAACATGTAGGATATGTTACATTAGTTGCCACACGTTAACATGTAGCTATGTTACATTAGTTGCCACACGTTAACATGTAGGATATGTTACATTAGTTGACACACGTTAACATGTAGAATATGTTACATTAGTTGGCACACGTTAACATGTAGGATATGTTACATAGTTGCCACGCGTTAACATGTAGGATATGTTACATAGTTGCCACGCGTTAACATGTAGGATATGTTACATTAGTTGACACGCGTTAACATGTAGGATATGTTACATTAGTTGCCACACGTTAACATGTAGGATATGTTACATTAGTTGCCACACGTTACCATGTAGGATATGTTACATTAGTTGCCACACGTTAACATGTAGGATATGTTACATTAGTTGACACACGTTAACATGTAGGATATGTTACATTAGTTGCCACGCGTTAACATGTAGGATATGTTACACTAGTTGACACGCGTTAAAATGTAGGATATGTTACACTAGTTGACACGCGTTAACATGTAGGATATGTTACATTAGTTGACACACGTTAACATGTAGGATATGTTACACTAGTTGCAACACGTTAACATGTAGGATATTTTACACTAGTTGACACACGTTAACATGTAGGCTATGTTACATTAGTTGCCACACGTTAACATGTAGGATATGGTAAATTAGTTGCCACGCGTTAACATGTAGGATATGTTACATTAGTTGACTGCGTTAACATGTAGGATATGTTACATTAGTTGACACACGTTAACATGTAGGATATGTTACATATTTGCCACGCGTTAACATGTAGCTATGTTACATTAGTTGCCACACGTTAACATGTAGGATATGTTACATTAGTTGACACACGTTAACATGTAGGATATGTTACATTAGTTGCAACACGTTAACATGTAGGATATGTTACACTAGTTGACACACGTTAACATGTAGGATATGTTACATTAGTTGTCACACCTTAACATGTAGGATATGTTACATTAGTTGCCACACGTTAACATGTTGGATATGTTACATAAGTTGACACATGTTAACATGTAGGATATGTTACATTAGTTGCCACACGTTAACATGTAGGATATGTTACATAAGTTGACACACGTTAACATGTAGGATATGTTACATTAGTTGACACACGTTAACATATAGCTATGTTACATTAATTGCCACACGTTAACATGTAGGCTATGTTACATTAGTTGCCACACGTTAACATGTAGGATATGTTACATTAGTTGCAACACGCTAACATGTAGGATATGTTACATTAGTTGCCACACGTTAACATGTAGGATATGTTACATTAGTTGCCACACGTTAACATGTAGGATATGTTACATTAGTTGCAACACGTTAACATGTAGGATATGTTACGTTAGTTGCAACACGTTAACATGTAGGATATGTTACATTAGTTTCCACACGTTAACATGTAGGATATGTTACATTAGTTGCCACACGTTAACATGTAGGATATGTTACACTAGTTGACACACGTTAACATGTAGGATATGTTACATTACTTGACACACGTTAAAATGTAGGATATGTTACATTAGTTGCCACACGTTAACATGTAGGATATGTTACATTAGTTGCCACACGTTAACATGTAGGATATGTTATACTAGTTGACACACGTTAACATGTAGGATATGTTACATTAGTTGACACACGTTAACATGTAGCTATGTTACATTAATTGCCACACGTTAACATGTAGGCTATGTTACATTAGTTGCCACACGTTAACATGTAGGATATGTTACGTTAGTTGCAACACGTTAACATGTAGGATATGTTACATTAGTTGCCACATGTTACCATTGAGGATATGTTACACTAGTTGACACACGTTAACATGTAGGATATGTTACATTAGTTGCCACACGTTAACATGTAGGATATGTTACATTAGTTGCCACATGTTAACATGTAAATATGTTACATTAGTTGCCACACGTTAATATGTAGGATATCTTACATTAGTTGCCACACGTTAATATGTAGGCTATGTTACACTAGTTGACACACGTTAACATGTAGGATATGTTACATTAGTTGACACACGTTAACATGTAGCTATGTTACATTAATTGCCACACGTTAACATGTAGGCTATGTTACATTAGTTGCCACACGTTAACATGTAGGATAAATAACATTAATAGCCAAACTCGTCATCATGTAGGCTGTATTGCATTAGTGACCACACACGTTTACATGTATGTTATATTACATTGGTAACCACATAAGTTAAAAAGTAGCCTATGTTATATTAATTGCAACACACGTTACGCTTAGGTATCTTGACATACTATTCTATTTTTGCTAAAAACCATCTCGACATGCATTTCTACTGTCGTTGTTTTTGTTGTTGTTGTTGTTTACCCATTTTTTACTCCTTCCTTTTCTATTCATCACGATATATGTGTTGAATAGTAAATGCATACAATACATGAATAGTAAATGCATTTAATATTCAACACATTATTTTGTGAATGGGGACAAAAAAATGAAACAAAAGTATCTAACATATGTGTCATGGTAAGTGATAAATGCCTCCGAACACTTGTTTTTGACATTTGACATCCATGTGTGACCTTGACCTTCGAGGTACGGACACACATCCTCATTGTGATTAACATTTGTGTGAAGTTTCATGCAATTCCCTTCAGTACTCAAACAGTCATGACTGAAACATTTTATTTTCAGACGGACGGACGAATGAGAGGACGAACGAAAGAACGAATGGGTGAACGGACGGTTCGATTACTACATGCCTCGCTACGGGGCATAAGGGGGCCTAAAACAACCGCGTGTGCTTAAAATAAATAACGTTTTACATTTATACCTACTTTAATTACTTTGGATTAAAATGTTTGATCAACAAAACTCGACGATTCGGCGTGTTTTGTTGTTAAATCATCATTAATTCATTTAGGGATTATATTTCTAACATATTCCTGAATAAAAATTTACTTCGATTTTAAAGCACGACTTTACTTGTCTTAAAGCACCATATGAATTATTATTAATGTTTTTTATAAAATCAAATCTATTCTAATTGTCGAGGTTTCAAGACCAGACTTTTATCAATATCTAAATCGAACAGATCAAGGGGATTATGTAAATGTAATGCACATTAAATATAAAACTGGAACACACTAGGATGGTTTTATTCGTATTTGGATTGGCATCGTCAATTCTTCCAGATCGTCTATTATCCATCCCTTTAAGTCAATGGTAATGTTCACGTAAATATCTATTGGGTCAATAAAGACAAAACACGACACATTACTTATGCTAAATAGTTATAAATCCGGTCGATACAAGCCGAGTTCATGTGTAACACGCCTTTTCGCCTTTTTGTTCTTTATATTCTCTCTATTTGTTTGATGTGTTCTACAAAGGCAACATTGCCATTCAGATCTCAGATCATTTTAACTTAAATTCTCATGAAGCACTGACATGCTAAAATAATATTGTGTTCATACACGTATTTCCAGATAAGCAACACGACATAAAAAATGACAAGAATTCTTGAAAAAAATGTCTCAAATAGATCAACAATGTAATTGAAACCAGAAATGGAACCTAAGCTAATGGAACAAAAACAATCAAAGCTGGCTCTCCGATTTCCGTAACATGTTTACCGGTTACATATGTTCATCGCGGACATTACTGCTTATTGTTCTAGGCGCTTGTTTCATGCAAACTTTTTCAAGCAATAACATGCGTAATATTAACAATACGTCAATAATATATCATAGGAATTGGAATTTTAGTCGTAATTAAAAATACCTTAATGTTTCTTTTAAAACTCCTTGTTGATTACTAAATTTCAAATAACTTCAGCTAGCCTTAATAGTTATTTTCTGGAAAAACATTATATAAATTATACATTTTTATGCATCAGAATTTTGAATTGACATGCCCTATCAAAAACAAATTCATACGTGATTGTTTTATTTCTCGACCGATTTTGAAATTTGCCAATAAAAATATCTTTTTCACTGACACAATTTATTCAGGGTAAAATTGTATTTTGTCTGAAAAGTCAAAAAACACTTTGGCTGAAACAAGCGCCCTGAACAACAGGTCTTGGAAAATTGATGTCAACAAGTTGAAAACAAATATAATTGATGGACGCCATAAAGGCGCTCAGGTAAGAATCATAGTTTGGCACAGATATCATCATTATATGTTCTACGCAATGTGAGAGTATGAACAAATCCGTAATTGCTCTACGCAAAGTAAAAAATCTTAAACATGCGGAATTGCGCCGGACGATTCCGGAATTGCTTTACGCAAAGTAAGAATTCTTAAAAAGCCCGGTGATTGCGGAATTGCTCTTCACTAAACAAGAACTTTTAAAATGCCCGGCAAAATAAGAACTCTCATTACGTGGTCCGGGTTTTAACTTTCGTACCCCATCCAACCCCTTCTCCAAGAGAAGGGAAAACGGGGTTGGCTGGGGTATAAAATAAAACCTTAATTTCGGCTTAAAAAGTTTGCATATTGTTATAATAAAACATATAATAGGTAATTTTAAACAGATTATCACATTTCTTCAGTAAGGAACATGTTTTTAAACGTGTTTTATTGTCGAAATATCCATTACAAAATACTGCTTATATAAGCTTTTCCATCACTTAATGCAATTAAGGCGAGACGCCTAATGTAACATAGCCTACGTGTAAAATGCCCGGTTATAGCGGAATTGAACTACGCAAAATAAGATTTTTTAAAATGTCCGGCGATTCCGGAATTGCTCTACTCTAAATAATAACTCTTAAAATATCCGGCGATTCCGGAATTGTTCTACGCAAAATAAGAACTTTTAAAATGACCGGCGATTCCGGAATTGCTACACGCAAAATAACAACTTTTAAAATGCCCGGCGATTCCGGAATTGCTCTACGCAAAATAAGAAATCTTAAAATGCCCGGTGATTCTGGAATTGCTCTACGCAAAATAATCATTCTTAAAATGTCCGGCGATTCCGGATATTTTCTACGCAAAATAAGAACTTTTAAAATGCCCGGCGATTCAGGAATTTCTCTACGCAAAACAGGACCTCTTAAAATGCCCGGCGATTCCAGAATTGCTCTAAGCAAAATAAGAATTCTTAAAATGCCCACGATTCCTGAATTGATGTACGTAAAATAAAACTCTTAAAATGCCCGTCGAGTCAGGAGTTGCTCTACGCAAATTAGTTATTTTGATCAAATTAGATCAATTCAGGAATCGCGGGCATTTTAAGAATTCTTATTTTAATACGAGAAGATTTTTTAAAGATTGTGCTAGATAAATTTTATATGATATCTGCGAATCCCGGTGCATTACCATTTGAGCAAAGGACCATAAGCTAATGCTACATGAAATATATGAGCGCTCTATTCCTTGTAGTTGCTACAGGACTTTTTTGTACGTGTTACGTGTTTTCCTGCATATACTAAAGGAATAAATAAACAACTCGGGAATTTCTGCTATATAATCTATATACTCCACAGTCAATTCCGGGTAATATTACTTAGAATGTTTTGTAAAAAAAGGGTTGCAGCTAGTTAAGGAAAAGATAAAACGGTGCTGTTGTAGAGATTTTAATCACAGTACACTTTGTAAAAATGAGATATAGGGTCCTATAGAAACCACAGCGTCCGAACGCAATGGCATCGTACGTCCGCACTGTACTGCAAACAAGGACTTGAAAATACAATGAAGGAGACAAAAACAACAGAAAGGGTGGTGATGACAGGTTTACCGACTAGGAACGGTCAGTAGGCAATAAGGCAGCTCCGCTTTGAAAATTTGAGCCATTTATGTACTGTAAAGCGATTGCAAAATTGGACGTCCTAAGTTTGCTCACCTGCTTGAGCCAAACGATTATACTTTCAGTAATGAAACTTTCAAGGGAAAACATTTGCTATATTGTTTCAGTCTTTTTTACGAAAGGAAAGATGTAATGCAGTCATGTACGGTTCGATTAACAGCAGCATATATTACATATGATACATAGCGGAAATTACCGAGTTGCGTTTCTGTATTCCTTTAGTTTTAGGTCCATGTAAAGCATCTCAAATTTGATAACACTATTAACAAATAACTCGAATGACATTTTGGTATAGATATTTATACTAGGTATAAACGGTTTTACACTATGTTTGTTTCGAAGACTTACTTCCGTTTTAAAACAAATGAAAAATAAAATTAATGTTGTGTGACAATCCTTGAGAACTACTGACTCGTCGGGGGGAAAACAACAGCTATGAAATGGTAATGTTTCACAATATTTTTTATATATTTTGATTTGTTTTTACCGGTACAATCTATTTGACACAATAGTTAAATTTAATTTAAAACCGAGTTTTATTGTAACAATTTATCGCCCAGAGAATATTTTCTTTAGACTGCATCAACCAATGACCCTGGTAGAGATTGCGATCACAAATCTGGTCATAGAGTGACTGTAATTATCGATTAAGCGCTCACTTGAATATGATTTGAAAAAATGCTAAAGTATCGGCGAACATATACTCTGTAAAAGAAGTTTTGGACCATGGCAGTGTTCGAACCCGTACAATGATCACTGAACCATGAAATTCGACCATAACCCATATTATCTTAGTTGATAATTCACAATAGATCAACATTCAACAATAATTATCGTTTACAATGAAAGTTTGCGAAAAAATAATAATCTTTTTATTGGTCAGTCGAATGTGTCCGTAACTGTTACTTTGTATGGACATTGCAACATTTTTTACAGACCCTTTGTGTGTTCGCGATATGTTTTTAAAATCAAATCTTGTTTGGACTTTAATGTTTCTGATATCAAATTAACCGGGTAGGGTAGACCTTGGTTACTAAAAAAAGATACTTAAATTCTGTCCACTAGTTTTATTTTTATATGACTGGTTTGGTGCACTTGTTTTGCCGAGTATACTTTTGCTATAAGTGTTATTAGTGGCATCTCGATTAGACCGGCAATTTAAAAAATAAAAATAACAAAGGTTCCAAAGATATTTGGGTCGGGGCAATTTTTCTGGTCGGTCGGGAAAGGGCAAACTTTTTTTTTAAGTGTGCGCTAACCTACATATGTTCGATCATTGTTAGTATTGATTCAATATTTAAAAGCAAAGTGTTTGTGCATATTATTAACTTTTGATTTTATTGCACTAATAATAACCTTAAACCTATATATGGTAAACAACGCGGGGGTAAACGAATCCAAGTGTACTACAAATTACATGCCAACTGGTTATTATTTCTTTTATTTACTGGATTAATTAAATTTAATGTGCTTGATACACATTTCAAGATTGTCGTGTATCCCTTTAAAGATGGTTAAGTGATGCGAGTAACAGCGAAAGTTATTGAGCAAGAATTAAGTTGTAAAACAACATCTTCGTTAGATTATTCAATTATTTTCTTTCGATATTTTAGACATATTCATAAAAGCAGAGTCCTTAATAAGGAACCTGATAAAAGACAAGATTAATTTAATATGACGGTAATTGTTTACGCGTAATGTGTTTTAGTTTTATAGGAGTATTCGCCATTATCCAGCCACTCTGCTTCTCAGTTCTATTGCTTGTTTGTGCAAGTATTATTGATGGAGAACCCAACTTTCTATATCTATTGACAGAACACAGATTAGACTCCTGTTCATGATCGCAATTGAAATGCGCTTTACGTACTATCAAATTCACCGTTTCAAAAATCGGCCTGTGACGGTCTCTGTTTGAGTGAAACGGTGGGTCATGCGCCGTGAAGCAGTCTATTCTTAAACATGCCTCGCGATTCCGGAATTGCACAAGGTGCTAAAGATAGAATACAAATATATTTCAAGTGTGCATGCGCAATTTCAGCGTGTTTTGCGCAAAGTAAGGCTTTATGTACGGATGTCAAAAGTAACAATCTGTTTTTAAACCTATTTGTTTTATAATTTCACGAGCTTATAAACTTTATCCATCTGTGATGAACAGATACAATATAAACGTTTTCCGGAGTTTAGTTTCGTATATGATTAACAGGAACTTAATTATTTACATACCAATTTCAAGTCCTTACCTTCAAACTTTCAAACAATACAGCGCATATTTTCGTTCCCCGTTCCATACTATTAGGTTAGATAATTTAATTGAACAATGTTTAATTATTTCTAACGAGATTGCAATGTATTTTATTTGTAAACAGTACACTAATTGCCAATATATGAAACAATTGTTTAATTACGATTTGCCTACATAAGTCGTAAGTAGTTTTGTCAGTTTTAATACGTATGTCACATTTATAAAAGCAATACATATTCATAGATAATTGACTAATAAAGGCATTTTATTACATTTATAAAGGTGAAAGATGAGGTCAGGGAAAGAAAATTAATATATATCACTAAATGTTAAGAACTAACTCTCAACAAAAAAAAACTGATCGATTTTATAAGCACGTTTAAATTATTTAATCAAAATAAGCGATTATAATCGTGGCGAAATTCTAATATTTTTTTCAAATTTGACACAGTATACGGTTCTGGTCATGTATGCTTTACTATCTTAAATATAAATAAATACTTTGACGATGTATGTTAAAGCTCTCATTACTTGTATGTGAACAGGGGTCGGTAGTTATACAGATAGACATACAGAGAGAGAGAGAGAGAGAGAGAGAGCAAATATAAGAATCATAATTTAAAAATAACAAACCATTTCTGTAGTATTTTGTGTTCGCGTTTCCAGAGAAAGAACTGTTACTGCTGAAATACGAGTTGTTGCACCCGTAACACTTTTTGCTTGTAGAACTGTAAAACCAACTTTTGCACGTGGATGTTCTTTCGCAAGACATCGCACACACGAGCATAATGTCTGCAATCAGTGTAAACATCGTGTCACCGACCCGGCAACTCAGTCCGTCCATCGTGGCATCATGGACGTACCTTGTTGAAGCCCAGACTAATGCAATACATATAAACACCACAAAAGCCAACATAGAGAATTGAACATTCATTTTTAAGACGATCCAATAAAATAATTTCTGTTTAAAATGTGCTGACACCGAGGAAACATGCGCAACCCAATCTGTATTGATAATGTAATAATGAAATACGTAGTCTGTACTGGTAGTCCCAGATATTCGAGGGGAATTCAGAAAGTTCTGATAGGAACACAATAACAGGAAAACCTGTGTAGACCGGGTTGAAATGCTCGTGTCATTATATGCACTGTTAAAGTTATTTGACGAAGGACCTGCAACACTAAAACAACCACAAAGCACTAGTTTTAACAAATATATTCAACTCAAATCTGTACTACTATATATAAACAAAATAACCCGAATCGTGGGTCAAGTTTACAATAAATACTGACAATAGGATCCGTAAAGCAACGAACACAAACAAGGGAGAAAAGTAGTATGTACATATACTACTCAAAATGTGCTAAGCATTACGTGGTCCGAATATTTTTCATACCCCATCCAACCCCTTCTTCAAGAAGCAAAAATGGGGTTGGCTGTTATATGAAATAAAACCTTAATTTCGGCTTAAAAAGTTTGCATATCGTAAAATCAAAAAAAGTAAAAATTGTGACAATACCATATGGGGAGCCATCTGTTTTCGTTCAAAAGCAACCTAGGATGATGTTGTTTCCGCACATATCACTCGGTGCACTACTTTCAAGGCTGGTGTAAACAATAAGAAAACGATAAGCAAAATAAACTGCCTACTATGTACTGGATTCCTAAATTACATAAAAATCCATATAAGGCTCGCTTTATCTCGAATTCTAGTGCCTGCACCACAACAAACATGTCCAAACTTTTAACTTGACAACACTTTCTTTCCAACTATGGTTAATTATATTTATCCTGAAGAACTTCAAATAAAAACAAAACTCATATATCTGATAATAACGCTTCTTTTCTTGATTTAGATCTCTCGATTGAAAATGGTAAAAGAATAAGCAAAATCTATGACAAGAGAGATGATTTTAATTTTGACATTGTTAATTATCCCCACTTGGATGGGGGTGTTCCCCGAGCAACTTCTTATGGGGTGTTTGTGTCTCAACTTATTCGTTTTGCTAGAGCTTGTACTCGAGTTGAGGACTTTAATATTCGTAATCTTTATATAACTAAAAAGTTACTCAATCAGGGTTACCGTTACCATAAACTTCGTAAAACCTTTGCAAAATTTTATTATTGTAACCCTGATCTTCTTTCCAAATATAAAAGTAATTTAAGGACTCTTCTGCGACAAGGACTATCACAACCTGACTTCTATGGTGATGTGATTTATAAACTTCGTAAGATTCTTGGTCATGATCACTTTCATACTATCTTTGTTAAACTTGTTAAAAAAATTATCAAAAGAGGTTATGACCCTATCATTTTGCAACGTACTGCATGCTTGGTGGTGGACCCTTTTACAGTTCGCCACTATGCTTTCCTCTTTAATTGTATGATGACCGGACAGGCTGAGGACCCTATGATGACGCCTACCTAAAGCCCATTGGGGCGGTGGCGTTTGATGTTTGTCCATGATCTTTCTTGTCGTGCCCTTAATGGTTTATTCTCTACTGCTCTGGCTTCTGCCAAGTCATTGAGTACCTTCATTGTGACTTTCTAGGCTATTGTTCCTTTTTGTGTGAGGTTTGGTGCACCCTAGAACCGGTTCAAACCCCCAGTGACCTACTTTGCCACTGAACGTTCCAAGGCGGTAGCCCTATTGTCAACCCTTTTGTGTTTGTGATGTCGTTTGCATTTATTATTGCTTTTGCCTACTTGTTTGTCTGTTTGCGTGTTTGTTTCTGTGTTTTGTGGCTGACTGTCCTCCTTGAATGCTACTTTCCCTGTCCGATCTTTTTATATTTCTTTCTAGTTTTGTTGTCCCTTTTTTTCCATTCGTTTTCTATTTTTCTGGATCCTGCATGAAATTTAACGTTCATTTGTAAGCACCAACGGAAACACACAAAGTGGACAGACAATTTATCACCGGCAATTAAGCTAATAACAAACTACAAGTGTAATTATAGAATTAGGTGTAAAGTACACACTTTGCAGTTTAGAACTGTTCAATTTCCAACGCCCCGAGTCCATAAGTGCTTTCAGCACTTTGATTCAGTTATATACGGCGGTATTCGCTTTCCTGAATTTCTAACCAGTACTCGCATGGGGATCGAATCCGCGATTCCCGGATTGAGAATCCAATGCTCTATTAACTGAGCTAGCCGGCGAAATATTTGATTGAAATAATTTCAGAATTCCTCATTGCGCGTGACGTGAAACGCCGACGTGAAGCGTGACGCGAAAATCGATCGGGTACCGATTTCCACGCTCATGCCTCAGTTCACGATCAGCTTTAGAAGGAAATGAGAATGGCGAAGATGTAGAAAAACGCGTCCGTACATCACATCATATAGAGCAGCGTTGACTAAGAGGATGCTACCTCGCGTCAGCACATTCACGCCCAACGCTCAATTTTAACGTCACGCAGAATGCACGCGAGTCAATCGCGCCAAGTGGATGGTCTACTGTAGTACTTTGTGGCACGAACTACTTCCACAGTTTTTAAAGGGATTCCAATGAAATTTGGCAGCCATGATCAACATGAAATGCAGTAGTGCGTGACATAATTTTCATTCGCCATAGTCTAGGCCTTTCAGAGTTATGGGCCCTTGAACATGGACATTTCCATTTACTGTCATGTAGTAGTACATACAACCTTCTGGTACAAACTACTTCCGCAGTTTTGGAGCGATTGCAAAATACATAATTTTTGTTTGCCTGAGTTTAGGACTCGCGCAGTTACGGGCGCTTGAACTTGGACAGTTTGATTTACTGTTATTTAGGGGTGCTTATAACCTTATGGCGCGAAGTACTAAACCACAGTTTTGGAGGGATTGGAATGAAAGTTGGCAGCCATGATCATCATAAAGTGTTCTTGTGCGTTATATAATTTTCCTTCACCTCGGTCCAGGTCTTGCAGATGTATGGGCCCTTTAACTTAGATCTCAAATAGGGATATATACAAATGTGTGGCGCGAACTCTTTTTTCGGTTTTCGAGGGATTGCGATGAAACTTAGCAGGCATGATTACCTTGAAGTGTATATGCGCGTGACACAATGTTCGTTCGCCTCGGTCCACGTCTTGCAGTAATATGGACCCTTGAGTATAGACATTTTGATTTACTGTCATATATAGGTACATGCAACCATTGTGTCGCAAACTATTTCCACAGTGTTCCAGGGATTTCAATGTAACTAGGCAAACATGATCACCATGAAGTGTACATGTGCGTGACACAATTTTAAATCACCTCGGTCCACCCCTTTTAAAGCGGTGTTTAGGGGTATTGATCAGGTTTCGTGATAGCTCTAGATTTAAAATCCCCATAGTTGTTTATGGACCCGACACGAAATTCTGACTAACGACGGACAGACGGACGAAGGACCGGACGGACAGACCAAGGCACAAATATATATGTACACCAGACCGCCAATTCGACAACTAAGTAGAGTTATCCGCAACCGGGCTCGAGCCATAATCCCACTAATATTGGATCATCGATATGTTGCAATTTACTTGTTTCGAAGTCCTGAGCAGTGACTTCCTTGATTTGTGATAATACAGACGGGCATGGCACAGAACTACAAACTGTATATTTTCCGCTACTTTATGTAGAACAGACACGGGTTGAAAACTTTAAATACTTTCATTAACGATATTTCGAAACTTACAAAATGCAAGTACTTTGACATCATATGTTGGCGTATAATATTTTGATATGCATAAAGAGTACAAAAAGTAACTGGACAAATAGAACAATTAGGTGTTATCAACATGTGATGAAATATGTATATATCAGGTCACACAGTCATTGTTAAGGGTATTGGGGTATACTAGACAGTAATCCTCTGAAGACGGCACGTATTTCTGGCTTAAAAGTATTAATGTGCACCGTTGAATGTTATCACATACCTTTGATGTATGGAACATTTTTAGTTTGTATTATTTAATGCATTTTTCAAAAACGTTATGAAACATACGTTACTGGCAATTTTGAATCTTCAACTTCTGGGATATATTTTATCATCATACATTGTATGTCTATTATAATAATATACAAATAGTTTTATTAAAAAGATACATGTATTGGCACTATGTCAAGAAGCACATTACAAATATTAACTATGCCTTGTATATCATATTTGCACTCAAAGCTTGGTAACGTATGTTTTGTGTTAAAAAGTGACCCCCATTTTTTCATCTATATCCATGGAAATTGCAGAAACGGGATACGTATAAATGTTTTAACCATGTTCATTTTATAAAACGAATATCTGTGTAGCATTTAAATGCCCCAATTGCTGTTGATTAAGACGACTAGTATGTTCAGTATCCACCGAAGTAGCGTAACGTATGTTTCACAGACATTTGGCGTCATTTTTCAACTCAAGTATCTGACAACTTAGAACAGCGGGATCGAAACACTAAAGTATTTATTTAACACTTTCTATTGCAAGCATACCAATATAGCAAACATTTGCGTCCATACTGAACATGAAATACGACTAATACACGATGAAAACAGAAAAACTCGACTGCCGTCAGTAACGTACGTTTCATATTTGGGTGTTTGGGTGTTTGAAGGCGAGGGCTGGCGATATTTACATCGTTTTTTAATCAATCATCAATCAATCAATCAATCAATCGATATTTATTTTATTATACCGACCACATGGAGGGGTGCCATTTCAAAATGTCTTACTCTGACGTCAAAACAAGGAGCCATCTGGTATTGCTTTACTTTGGAGTATAGGGAATTTAATATAATGGAGTGTTAACAGTGAGATATAATAATATTTATTTGGCCTGTAAACGTCTTTGTCTCTACAAAATCGCCAAACAGAACAGATATTACGTTCAATCAATCTTGGTTCTATGCTTTCTTGGCAAGGAACCTTTAAGACTACGCAAAATTAATCAAAGCACTGAAAGCACAGAAAGGCTGGGCTGCCTTTCAGAAGAGCAATGGTTCGCTCAATGAGCGGACACATTTTTTTATATAAAATAGTTTGTTTTTATTGTGTATTCCCGAAACTGTGATGGTTATGTTAAAAATGATTCGATTTTTTTTAAACGACATACAAAGAAGAACATACCAGGTGATATTTAATTAGTTGTAACATTTAGCGAAAGTGGTTGTAACTTTTAGCGGAACCTAAACTTGTGTTACATATGGCATATATTTGTAACTTTTAGCGATAACAGATTTTTAACATTTAGCGGAAAATTGTTACATTTGCCGAAATTTTGTTACAAATGGCGTTCGTAATTTCGTTGTTGTTACCTTTGGCGGTTTGTTATATTTAGGGTTGCTACAGTCCCATTGTGAAGAGTATAAGAATCGTTCATGGGTATCCGGGAATTTAAACACGAGGTATAATTGCTTTTATCGGAACCGAGGCTCTGCCGAGGTTTCGATTAAAACAGTTATACTGAGGGCTGGAATTTATCTATCTGTACCAGATAGCCATGATTGATTTTTTTTCTTGAATACCATTTACATTCTGTACATTGGCGTTACAACGCGCTAGCTACTAAACTTCTGCATGTTTATTTACATAATGACGTCATGCAACTGTTATTGTTGATATCAGCGCGCGACTTTTCTTCCCCCATGTGTAAGATCAGGCTTTCTATCACCCATGTAAAAGCGGATAACCTTATCCAAACACTTATACAGCATATGTTGCTGGCTCAGAGCCAAAATGAGACAAAAAGTCCAATAGAAACCACAGCAACCAAACTCAATGGTATCGTAGGCCCGCACTGTTTCACAAACTAATTAAATATTCAATGAACATGTCAATACACAACACAAAGATTTGTGAATACACGGTTACCGACATGGAAAGGTCAGTAGGTAGTACGTCCTAATGGTTAGCTAAAACTAATTACATATTCAATGAACATGTCAATACACAACACAAAGATTGGTGAATACAGGGTTACCGACTTGGGAATGGTCAGTAGATAGTACGACCTACTGGTTAGCCAAATTAGTTTTGTCATATATCAAAGTATACCTATAGATGGTGACGATTTGCACCGAACAAAATAGTCATGTATGTGTTTTCGTTTAGTGGGTTAATTAATTATATATATTTTTTCAATTTTCTTATTTACATTTTAAAATCTATCACTAATCTTTCAGATTGTCAGATTTTGACTTAAGAAACACTCAAAAAAGATTATTATTTTTTTCACATTTCAACAAATATAGAAGAATTATATAGCGCAGCCATTTAAGAGCAAGAATATGAACGAGATTTAACTTTGTAGTGAAAACTATACTACTCAAAATTCCTATGTACCCTCCACAAATTATGTCAATAACATTCTCACTGTTTTGTTTAGTTCACGCTTGATTAGAGATACCGTACGGTTAAATTGCAAAATGTTTAAATCGTCTACTCTGATTGCATGACAACTGGGTACAACTGGGTACTTATGTATTTTGTTAAGTACTTTAAATTCATGTTTCTAATTCTAAAAATAAAAAGGCAAATTAAATTAACATCATGTTTACCAGAATTACCACTACAATTGCGTTTGCAAAAGACATTTTCAAAATCGTTGATGTTAATGCTGAATTATAGTTACTTGAATTTCAAACGATATTCAATTACAAGGGAGGTAACTTAGGATTATTCATGTTTAAAATATAGATGGAACATTTTCAATAAATGGGTCAAACTTGTATGTGTTTTTTTTTAATAGTATTACCTGCCATTATAAAGAAGTGTATATCTTTACGCGGGTTTTGATTCATGTTATGTGTTTTATAAGCATATTGCATTGTTTCATATAAAAGGAGGATAACTCTCTAGCAATTTCAACAAGAAATAAATATTCTACAAACTATTGGATAAAACAAACTACTCATCACACAACTATTCTAAAATATAATTATACTAAGACAACTAGTTAAGATACAAACGCGAGTAATCAGAAATTTTGATCAGTGTATAAGTGAAATCCCCACAAACCTCACATTAGTATGTCACGTGACTGCTGTGTGGCGTTAATTGCATATTTGTTTTTAATTTTCCGAAAGGCGTAATACAACAATGTCGTTTAAATTTCCGACGTCATGGTTGCGTGTGGAAAAAAAGCCAAAAAGAGGCGCAGGTATAAAGGTATAAAACGTAAAAGCTATTGTCGAGACTGGTATCAGGTATGTATTATACAAGGATAAAGTATGGGCAGGCCGAGACTGATATCGGGCATGTATTATACATAGATAAAGCATGGACAGGCCGAGACTGATATCAGACATGTATTATGCATGGACGCGGTATGGGCAGGCCGAGACTGATATCAGGCATTAATTATACATGGACACAGTATGGGCAGGCCGAGATTGATATCTGGCATGTATTATATATGGACACAGTATGGGCAGGCCGAGACTGATATCAGGCATGTATTATACATGGACACAGTATGGGCAGGCCGAGATTGATATCTGGCATGTATTATACATGGACACAGTATGGGCAGGCCGAGACTGATATCAGGCATGTATTATACATGGACACAGTATGGGCAGGCCAAGACTGATATCTGACATGTATTATACATGGACACAGTATGGGCAGGCTGATACTGATATCAGGCATGTATTATACATGGACGCAGTATGGGCAGGCCGAAACTGATAGCTGGCATGTATTTATACATGGATACAGTATGGACAGGCCAAGCTTGATATCTGGCATGTATTTATACATGGATAAAGTATACTCAGGCCGAGACTGATATCAGACATGTATTATACATGGATAAAGTATGGACAAGCCGAGATTGATATCGGGCATGTATTACACATGGACACAGTATGGACAGGCCGAGACTGATATCAGGCATGTATTATTCATTGACATAGTATGGACAGGCCGATACTGATATCAGGCATGTATTATACATGGATAAAGTATGGGCAGGCCGAGACTGATATCAGGCATGTATTATACATAGATAAAGTATGGAAAGGCCGAGATTGATATCAGACATGAATTATACATGGATACAGTATGGACAGTCCGAGATTGATATCATGCATGTATTATACATAGATACAGTATGGGCAGGCCGAGACTGATATCAGGCATGTATTATGGTTACAGAATGGGCATGCCAAGAGATGAATACATGTGATAATACAGCGCAACAACATACAACATATGATGACAATGCTTATTTTGGTTAATTTATAAAATCATCGGTAAAATACGAGCAAACTGTCCCATTATCTGTTAATGTCAATATTGCGGTAAAATTCGAGCCTTTCATCATTTATATTTGTGTCTTAAAATAACACATACGATCATATTGCAAACACAATTTATAACAATTATGATTAGCATTTAGTGCAATTCTTTGGTTTAAGGTAAAACTCGTGAGGTAAGGTAGAAATATATAGGTTTAAAACTGGAAAACAGTTTTCACCTAATTCAAAATGTGATTTAAAGGGAACCGCTTGAAATTGGAGATTATGTTATTACACTTCATTCATCCGTTGTAAATGACAGTTTCATATAATTAAATCAAGCATTATTGATGATATGCGCTTCGCTGAAAAATAACATCTTAGCGAAAGTGTTGCATTATAAATGGAACACCTCTTGTGTACAGTATAGTCAGGCCGAGACATGGATACAGTATGGGTAGACAGATATTAAAGATACCATATCGGAACTTATTGAATGCCCATCGTTTTTACTCTTAAATAAATATTACATGCGTCGGCGAAGCAGAACAATCCACAGATCCGGCAATTCGAAACTGCGTAAAATCAGAATAATTGCCAGAGATAATATGCAATCAGTTGTCATCTGATTTGGAAACACGTCTTAAATATATATGTTTTAATAACCTTTCCTGTTATGACTCGTAACTATTGTGACTGTATAAACAAACGGCATTGTAGAATATTTTGTTTCATTGTGTGTTATGCAAATTGCTCTAGCAATAATTACAATTGTCCGATTGTGCCCACTGTTATCATGTATTATGCATGAGATATTGTATCATCCCATCGCATAAATCAAAAAATGTGTCATAATGAAAGCTTGGAAAATAAGTTAAATTCTCCCTTATCGATATTAAGCGTGATATTTTCAAACATGAGTATCATGTTGTCAACTTTGAATTATGCCAAGTTCGATGTTTAATATAAATGTATATGTACTGTAACATATTATATAAACATTCTACCTTTCCCCTCACATTTGAAGTAAATTTGCAAATATGAAACTATACCATGTTATGACTTGATCTCTTAGCGGAGAATGTTTGCTGCTTTCCGGTAGTTTAATATAATTCTAACGATGTCCATCATAACACTGGAACCATATGACTTGGTCACTTAGAGGAGGATGTTTCCTGTTTTTAATATAACTCTAACGATGTCCATCATACCACTGTGACCAGATGACTCGGTCACTTAGAGGAGGATGTTTCCTGCTTTTAATGTAACTCTAACGATGTCCATCATACCACTGTGACCAGATGACTTGGTCATTTAAAGGAGGATGTTTCCTGCTTTCCGGTAGTTTAATATAACTGTAACGATGTCCATCATACCACTTTGACCAGATGACTCGGTAACTTAGAGGAGGATGTTTCCTGCTTTCCGGTAGTTTAATATAACTCTAACGATGTCCATCATACCACTGTGACCAGATGACTCGGTCACTTAGAGGAGAGGAGGATGTTTCCTGCTTTCCGGTAGTTTAATATAACCGTAACACTGTCACCAGATGACTTGGTCACTTAGAGGAAGATATTTCCTGCTTTCCGGTAGTTTAATGTAACTGTAACGATGTCCATCATACCAATGTGACCAGATGACTCGGTTACTTCGAGGATGATGTTTCCTGATTTCCAGTAGTTTAATATAACTGTAACGATGTCCATCATACCACTGTGACCAGATGACTCTGTAACTTAGAGGAGGATGTTTCCTGCTTTCCGGTAGTTTAATATAACTGTAACGATGTCCATCATACCCCTGTGACCAGATGACTCGGTCACTTAGAGGAGGATGTTTCCTGCTTTCCGGTAGATTAATATAACTCTAACGATGTCCATCATACCACTGTGACCAGATGACATGGTCACTTAAAGGAGGATGTTTCCTGCTTTCCGGTAGTTTAAAATAACTGTAACGATGTGCATCATACCACTTTGACCAGATGACTCGGTCACTTAGAGGAGGATGTTTCCTGCTTTCCGGTAGATTAATATAACTCTAACGATGTCCATCATACCCCTGTGACCAGATGACTCGGTCACTTAGAGGAGGATGTTTCCTGCTTTCCGGTAGATTAATATAACTCTAACGATGTCCATCATACCACTTTGACCAGATGACTCGGTCACTTAGAGGAGGATGTTTCCTGCTTTCCGGTAGATTAATATAACTCTAACGATGTCCATCATACCACTTTGACCAGATGACTCGGTCACTTAGAGGAGGATGTTTCCTGCTTTCCGGTAGTTTAATATAACCGAAAAGATGTCCATCATACCACTGTGACCAGATGACTCGGTCACTTAAAGGAGGATGTTTCCTGCTTTCCGGTAGTTTAAAATAACTGTAACGATGTGCATCAAACCACTTTGACCAGATGACTCGGTCACTTAGAGGAGGATGTTTCCTGCTTTCCGGTAGATTAATATAACTCTAACGATGTCCATCATACCCCTGTGACCAGATGACTCGGTCACTTAGAGGAGAGGAGGATGTTTCCTGCTTTCCGGTAGATTAATATAACTCTAACGATGTCCATCATACCCCTGTGACCAGATGACATGGTCACTTAGAGGAGCATGTTTCCTGCTTTCCGGTAGTTTAATATAACCGAAAAGATGTCCATCATACCACTGTGACCAGATGACTCGGTCACTTAGAGGAGGATGTTTCCTGCTTTCCGGTAGTTTAAAATAACTGTAACGATGTGCATCATACCACATTGACCAGATGACTCGGTAACTTAGAGGAGGATGTTACCTGCTTTTCGGTAGTTTAATATAACTCTAACGATTACCATCATACCACTGTGACCAGATGACTCGGTCACTTAGAGGAGAGGAGAATGTTTCCTGCTTTCCGGTATTTTAATATAACCGTAACACTGTCACCAGATGACTTGGTCACTTAGAGGAAGATATTTCCTGCTTTCCGGTAGTTTAATGTAACTGTAACGATGTCCATCATACCACTGTGACCTGATGACTCGGTCACTTAGAAGAGGATGTTTCCTGCTTTCCGGTAGTTTAATATAACTGTAACGATGTCTATCATACCACTGTGACCAGATGACTCGGTAACTTAGAGGCGGATGTTTCCTGCTTTCCGGTAGTTTAATATACCTGTAACGATGTCCATCATACCACTCAGACCAGATGACTCGGTCACTTAGAGGAGAATGTTTTCTGCTTTCCGGTAGTTTAATATAACTCTAACGATGTGCATCATACCACTGTGACCAGATGACTCTGTCACTTAGAGGAGAATGTTTCCTGCTTTCCGGTAGTTTAATATAACCGTAACACTGTGACCAGATGACTCGGTCACTTAGAGGAGGATGTTTCCAGCTTTCCGGTAGTTTAATATAACTGTAACGATGTCCATCATACCAATGTGACCAGATGACATGGTCACTTAAAGGAGGATGTTTCCTGCTTTCCGGTAGTTTAAAATAACTGTAACGATGTGCATCATACCACTTTGACCAGATGACTCGGTAACTTAGAGGAGGATGTTACCTGCTTTTCGGTAGTTTAATATAACTCTAACGATTACAATCATACCACTGTGACCAGATGACTCGGTCACTTAGAGGAGAGGAGAATGTTTCCTGCTTTCCGGTATTTTAATATAACCGTAACACTGTCACCAGATGACTTGGTCACTTAGAGGAAGATATTTCCTGCTTTCCGGTAGTTTAATGTAACTGTAACGATGTCCATCATACCACTGTGACCTGATGACTCGGTCACTTAGAAGAGGATGTTTCCTGCTTTCCGGTAGTTTAATATAACTGTAACGATGTCTATCATACCACTGTGACCAGATGACTCGGTAACTTAGAGGCGGATGTTTCCTGCTTTCCGGTAGTTTAATATACCTGTAACGATGTCCATCATACCACTCAGACCAGATGACTCGGTCACTTAGAGGAGAATGTTTTCTGCTTTCCGATAGTTGAATATAACTCTAAGGATGTGCAACATACCACTGTGACCAGATGACTCTGTCACTTAGAGGAGAATGTTTCCTGCTTTCCGGTAGTTTAATATAACTGTAACGATGTCCATCATACCACTGTGACCAGATGACTCGGTCACTTAGAGGAGGATGTTTCCTGCTTTCCGGTAGATTAATATACCTGTAACGATGTCCATCATACCACTCAGACCAGATGACTCGGTCACTTAGAGGAGAATGTTTTCTGCTTTCCGGTAGTTTAATATAACTCTAACGATGTGCATCATACCACTGTGACCAGATGACTCTGTCACTTAGAGGAGAATGTTTCCTGCTTTCCGGTAGTTTAATATAACTGTAACGATGTCCATCATACCACTGTGACCAGATGACTCGGTAACTTAGAGGCGGATGTTTCCTGCTTTCCGGTAGTTTAATATACCTGTAACGATGTCCATCATACCACTCAGATCAGATGACTCGGTCACTTAGAGGAGAATGTTTTCTGCTTTCCGGTAGTTTAATATAACTCTAACGATATGCATCATACCACTGTGACCAGATGACTCTGTCACTTAGAGGAGAATGTTTCCTGCTTTCCGGTAGTTTAATATAACTGTAACGATGTGCATCATACCACTGTGACCAGATGACTCTGTCACTTAGAGGAGCATGTTTCCTGCTTTCCGGTAGTTTAATATAACCGAAAAGATGACCATCATAACACTGTGACCAGATGACTCGGTCACTTAGAGGAGGATGTTTCCTGCTTTCCGGTATTTTAATATAACTGTAACGATGTCCATCGTACCAATGTGACTAGATGACATGGTCACTTAAAAGAGGATGTTTCCTGCTTTTCGGTAGTTTAATATAACTGTAACGATGTCCCTTATACCACTGTGACCAGATGACTCGGTCACTTAGAGGATGATGTTTCCTGCTTTCCGGTAGTTTAATATAACTGTAACGATGTCCATCATACCACTGAGACCAGATGACTCGGTCACTTAGAGGAGGATGTTTCCTGATTTCCGGTAGTTTAATATAACTTTAACGATCTACATCATAAGACTGTGACCAGATGACTCGGTCACTTAAAGGAGGATGTTTTCTGCTTTCCTGTAGTTTAATATAACTGAAACTATGTCCATCATACCATTGTGACCAGATGACTTGGTCACTTAAAGGAGGATGCTAGCTGAACTAAGTAGGATGCCAGATGGTTGCCGCTAGTTTATTTTAAATGTTATGATGCCCATCATAACACTGGAACCAGATGACTTGGTCACGTGCAGGAGGATTATAGCTGGTTACCGCTTATTTAATTAAACTGTAACAATGACCATCGTAACACTGAAATCAGATGACATGTCACGATATACAAACATAAATATCTTATCTTTCACTTGAAGGTGTTTATTTTATAAACTTTACTGTTACACGTGAATTTATACACAGAAATGTGATACCATAAATAAATTACAACCTCTATCCATCACAAAGCAAAGTAAGATTTTATTCACACCGAGGAAATTGCCAATATCAGATATAATATGTTCAGTATTTTTACCATGTCTAATCCTGCCTAAAACAGTTGTTAGAAACACAGTCAAACGCTACAGACAGTTTTCTGAACCCGAGTTAAATACAGCCGGTTCATTTTTATTTGTTTCGAAGAAAGAGTATATTAGCACAAACTAGCTCAATAGGTTGATAACTTGGGCAAGTTTCATGAGGCTGTAAATGTCAACCACTAAAAATGCAGTGCGTTGCAAAATGATATGGTCATAACCTCTTTGGATAAACATTTTAACAAGTTTAATAAAGGTTTAGTGGGGCAGATTGGTGAACAAATTGTGCATTGTTTGACAAAAGCACCAAACTTTGCACATAGCTAGACAATACCATACTGAAAAAATCTGGCTATGGACCCACGCCAGATTTTTCAAAATGGCCGCCATTTTCAAAATTGCCGCCAAATATGTAATGAATAATCAGTTGAACATATATGTATCAGGTTTTAAATACATATATTATGGCAATCGCAACAAATTCCGTAAAATAATAGACACAGGGTTATGAAATACAATCTGGGTATATTTTAAGTTCAAAATGGCTACTGTTTTCAAAATGGCCGCCAAAACGTGTTGAAAACAGTAAAAAAGTATAATTTATTTAATAGTTGTTTGTAAGAAAGTAATTAATATGTTGAATTTGTTCACTCAGCTTTCTTGGCATAGTATTTGTTTGTTAATATTGCAATAAAGAGTTATTTAGAGGCACCCTATGGTTAATGTGTTAAGGGATTTACAAGTTTAAATCAAATTTCACTCCGGATTGACTCTGCGTTTTCTCCAGCCTTTGGAATTTCTGAAGGGTACTAAACTAATTTTCTTATTAGAACTGTCTGTTCATTATAAAATGTATTTATAAAACCCTAAAATACATTGACTTGGTAAACCTTATTTACAAGAAAAAAACAAGTAAACAAAACCTAAATGCGAAGACAGATTAACTGCGTCTAAACTATATAGTTGCCGAGAGCAGAAATGAAATTCGCCTGAAACCCAATGTGAAGATCATAATGGCATTGAAACCTTCGTATTTAAGATGGAGTCACTTAAAACAATCTAAGACTTGTTTGAATATTATAGATGGATCAGTGCCCTTGTGGCAATTATGACACTGCAGATTCCTTCCTGAAATAAATACATGCATCAGGGAATGCTCATCACGTGATTACCATACTTATGGTAGTTATTTGAAGTGTGAGCAAGGCAAGCCTTAGACCATTGAATATTGCACATGACGATCATAAAGAGAAATCAAAATTTCGCAATTGCAGTACTGTTCAGTAAATCTTAAAATTAAGTCAGCTATGTGTGTCTCATCAATACCTATTAAACTAGCTCACAAGCAGCAGAAATATAAGATTGTGAAGAAGATGAAGATGCAGTAGGTGCTGTTAACACATGGCAGCTTCCACATTGGATCATCTCTGAACCAGATATGGTCTGAGTTATCTGTTAATTTCAGTTATTGCAATAACTAATCCTGCGCTGTCTATGAAAGGACTCTGATATTTTCCATCATGAACAAGTTAAAGATGTTCGTAAGACAGTTTGAGTGACACAGTATAGGAATTAGAAAATATATTCAAGGACAATATTGAGGATTTATTGGTACTTGACTTACGTTACATAGACGACTCTCGTGTGACAGAATTTGCAGCAAATAGGTAAATTGTGTAATGCAAAGCTGGACACATTTGTAACAGAGCTTACAGATGACATAACCAAGTTTGTCTTTAAACAGATAAACCAGAACATGTTTTCTTTCCTCAGTGGTCACTTACAACATATTCCATAACTTGCTTTCTCTTCTCGCATATATATGTATCAAATTAGGTTCCGATTAACGACAAATTAGGGTGTCTCGCCATCTTTTTCTAACTTTGGAAACTTTTTTTGGATTTTAATCAGACTATACGAGCTGCTTTAAAATGCATTTTAATACTAGCAAAACATTAGTATGATTAACAAGTTCTTTTACACATTGTTGAATGTCACCTGCAGAAGGTCTAGTAGGTGACGGCCATCATGCAAAACAAAATCAGAGCTCTCGTTAACTGGCATAGCAATCGGTTGCGATAGAAGAGAAACTAAAAACACGTTCAATAAAACAGAGATGAAGATGTGCCTTGTATCAGACAACGAGAATCTGAGGCTGATCTCGATCGTTTCACTAAGATGATATGATACAATGCGTGTGTTGCATGTGCCAAACAATACGTCATTAAACTTATGCTGTATACAGTAGACACAGATGTTGTAGTACATGTTATAGCAATGGTACAGTAAATACAGTTATATGAGCTATGGGTTCGTTTTAGGAGCTAGGAATCATTTTGGGTTCTTCGTTGCATACTGTATTGCCTATTCATTAGTTCATATAAACTAAGACGAATAGTTGCTTTTCACACTTACTAGATGTAATGAAATATCTTCATTTGCTGAATAAGGTAAAACCTGTGCATGGAAAATCTGGAAATTCTATGTTGAGGTTGCTCAAGCTTTCCAATTCCAAAAGTTGTGCTTGTTGGAAAATGTATGACAAGAGGAAGTGCATGTTGATGTCGCAAAGAATTGTTGACATTCGATGGTTCCAAGATACAATAAGTCCATGTCACCAATTGATGTAGCTCTTTCAAGCACATCTGCCGAGCTGTTTAACAGGTTGTAATTGGACATTGTTGTAGACATGGCCTTTAGGTCCACCTGTGAAATGCCTAAATCCGGTGACTGCGGTTGGCAGAGGATATGTTGAAGCCATTCTCGATAACACTACCACAGGCATCAGCATTTGCAATAGACTTATTAAATGTAGATGTCAAAGAGACAAGTGTTTTGCAAACGAAGTGTCAAACCAGGAATGATGTATACAGTCTTTTAAAAGTGGGACGTTGGGTACTGTGACTGTGATTAAGAAAAATTGTACCATTCAGATCATAGATAGTAAGATTAGATTAAACTTAATATTAGTTCTCATATTGAAAATGTTCAAATGATATGACCACTTATTACATTTGAGTTTGTGTATATAACAAACTTCTTTTTGATATTTGTTTTCTGATAGTGTCTTGTTAATATTGTTTATTAAAGCAACAAATGTAATTTAAGGTTGTAATTAATAAATCTAATTCTGATAAATCGGAGATGAAAATTATTGTTTAAGTATCCTTTCCGATAATTTTTTTCCAAGCGTTTAGAAAGACTCGACAAGCTCGATTTTTTATAAACTGAGGCGTCCCATTAGTTTTGCTACTTCATATGCATGTTTTAAAATCAGTTTTAATAATTATGTAAATAGTTCAAAGCAAATTAGTTGTACATATTGCTCATTGGGGAATATATTGCACCAATAATATATTAAAACTTATAATAGAATAACCACAAACAATTAAAATATTCTGCATTGTATTTAAGTATATGCAAGAAGTTTTAAAGTCAAGTTGATATTGGATAAATCAATTTGGATGCTTGATAATAATTCAAGATTGTTGTGTATACTTTTAACTAGTGTTTTACCAAGTCACTGGATGTATACTTACAAGTTATTACATACTAAAAGCCGCTAATAAAGATGTGACTGACACTTAAACACACTTTAGAAATGCTTAAGGCTAAAGACAACTAAGACAAAACTAGTTTCAAAGTTGGCATAGTATGTATACATGTGTAAAACCCCTAACCCCTGAAGTATAGGGGTGTATATAACAACTATTTATTGAAGTATAGACATACACTTAAATACATCAAGACAACACCTTTGTAAAACACATCAACATTTTGATTGCTTTCTGAAAAAAAAAAAATTCTGAAAAGAAAAAAAAACGTTTTGTTGGCGGCCATTTTGCAAATGACAGCCATTTTGAAGAAAAAATGACCTAAATTATATTACATATTTTATTGTCTATCAATGTCCTGAATTTAGTGTATTTACAATAACAAGTTTTGATGAAACCAATTAATTATGGGCTTCATTAATTCTTTATGGAATATTTGGCGGCCATTTTGGAAATGGCGGCCATTTTTCAAAATCTGAGGTGGGTCCATAGTCAAAAATGTTTAGTAGAGTATTGTCTAGCCATGTGTCAAGTTTGGTGCTTTTGTCACAAAATGCACAATTTTACCAATATATGTCACCAATCTGTCCCACTAGTTGTATGCAAGTGATTATGACCAAGGATCTTTGGAAGTTTGTAAATCACATCACCGTAGAAGTCAGGTTATGATAGTCCTTGTCGCAGAAGAGTTCTTAAATTACTTTTATATTTTAAAAGTATATCAGGTTAACGATGATAAAATGTTGCAAAGGGTTTTTGAAGTTTATGGTAACGATAGCCCTGCTGGATTAGCTTTTTAGTTAATATACAAATATTACTAATATTAAAGTTCTGAACACGGCTACAAGCTCTAGAGAAACATAGACTTCATAAGAAGTAGCTCGGGGAACATCGCCATCTAAATGGGGATCATTAACAATATCAAAATTAAAATTATCTCTCGTCATAGATTTTACTATTTATTTCGCTATTTACATGAGAGATGTAAATCAAGGCAAGAAGCGACAGTATCAGAAATGTTAGTTTTGTTGACATGAAGTTCCTAAGGATAGATATTATTAACCATAGTAGTTATGAAAAGATTGTCAATGTTCAATATGTCATCCAAATACCGAGAGGTGTCATTAAAGGCTTCAATTACATATGCCTGAGTATCAGATGAAAGACAAGAACAAATCTGCGACAAGAGGTGCACAGTTCGTACGCATAGGGATACCAACAATTTATCTATAAACGGTAGTTCCATACCTGACGAAAATATTATCTAACGACGAAATGAGTGCTTCATAAACACAACATAGTCAAGTCAACATAGTGTAACTGCCGTTAATGAAAAAAACGCATTAATATTGTTACAGGCCAAAAATGTCTTTCTTTCTCTTAAAAGTAGTGCACCGAGTGATATGTGTGGAAACAACACCATTCTCAGATTGAACTGGTGTATAAGAATTAGTGCTACTGAATTCCAGAGATAAAACATTGACGTTATGTAGGCGTCAAACACTAATTACATTATTAGCTGCTTTATCAGCAGGAACTAAAACAAATTTATTATGAAATTCTTGAATTCCCGATTTAAAATTATGAAACGAAAACCTAGGTGTCGGAGGAAATAAAGAGGCATTATAAAAGTTAATACGTTTATCTATAATTTTAAAAATTGACTTTTTCCAAGTAGAAAGATAGTTTGGGTCCTCATGTTTTCTACGACACCATTTTATACTAAACACCTCAAAGTATTGAGCGATCTGAACACGACAGGCATTAAAATCAATAACTGAAGGTAATCTATACTTAGAACCTTTAGAAAACAGGTGCCCAATACGTTTATCTACAATATCAAAATTACCAGTGATGACATGACCTGCTGGATTATAGCAAAATGTTGATGTATTAAACTCACATTCCTTAGAAGTGTTATTTACTATATCAATAATGTATTTGAAAATTTGTTGTATTTCTCTCTAATTAATTTTTATACTTATAACAAACTACAGGATTTTCTGATTTTTTTTTAAATATTTAGGAATAGAATCAACTACGTGATTATCTCGAAAAATACTTGGCATGTCAATGAAATCAATACCCGTATTAAGATATAGTATTATTAGAAAATGCCTGACGTGCTCAGACTCCTTGTCAATATGGGGTGGTAGAACATGGTGTGTGTAGCTTTGAATTATGGACGCAGTATTATACAAGGGATCTGTACAAACAAAAAATGTGTCTGCTTTCTCGTCGACCATCTTAAGTGAAGAAATGGACAAAGAGGTAAGCCGTGAAAGCATCGAGTGCTTTCCAGACTGTTTAAAAATAGTATGCAAATCAGCGACTGATATAAGGAACATTATGACATGAAATAGTATGTACTTCCTAATGTTTTTCATCTGCATTTTTGAAAAAGTGTAAGATATGCGATTTGAAGCAAATATCTTCAATAATAAAATACATGCAATGTAAATTAAGACACAAACTGCTTGTAGCTTGTCGTTTAAGGTAACAGTAGTCCGATATTCCCATTTGTGAACGTAACAAATTGGAATATACACAGTTTTGCTGTTTGATTTCGGCGAACAATAACATAACATTGAATGCTTTGAAAATGAATACTGAATATATATCTGATTGTAAACATCAGCAGCAGGCATTGTCATGATTTTCTCCTATATAAAATATAAGTTTCAATACTTTCTTATAAGAAAAGCAATGAAAACATACAAAACTTAATATTTGGGGGCGAAACATACATATTTGCATATAATGATGAAAAGCCATACAGTTTGACCAAAGATATCTATACATGTGATATGGTATGTGATATACAGCAAGAATAACTATTCATCATTTTGTCTTACGAAATATGAATACAGTTGTTAATTTGGTTAATTTATAAATACTTTATAAAGTCGTCGCTTTAAATACTAGCAAACTGTCAGATTCTTAATATTGCGATAAATTTCACTTTTATTTCAACATTTATATGTTTATCTTAAAATGAAACATACGATCATATTTAAATTGCAAACACAGTTTTGAACAATTGTGATTTATATAGCAATTTAGCGGAAGTATTTTGCGTTTAGGTAAAACACTACGACAATAGAAACATATAGATTTAAAATTGGAAAATAGTTTGCAACTACATATGTAATTCAATATTTAATTTAAAGCGAAATGAGTGAAATTGAAAATTGGTTTAACTGCATAAGTTCTGGATGATAGTTTATATAATTAAATCACGCGTATTTTATGATAGTTTATATAATTAAATCACGCGTATTTTATGATAGTTTATATAATTAAATGATAGTCACTTCCTCTGAAAAATAAAATCTAAAACAAAGTGTAACGTTATAAGTTGAACACCTCTTGTAGAAGCATTGTGTCAAAAGAGTATGAGAGTGGACATTGACATAAACAATTCTACAAGTATGTGTATTGACATATTTTGTGTAATGACTATGAAGGACACACATTTCTTAATGATGACGGGAGGTTTACAGTACTGGTTCTACCAGGAATAAATGGGTGGTCAAATTTGCTACTTAAAATCGAACGCCATAATAGCCTTACTGAGTGCTAAACAATTACGTTATACTCCAAAAAAACAAACAAACAAAATAACAGACGCAAACATTTGTACCAGAAGCAAAAAAAAGGCATGCGAAAAGTCCCTTATATATATCCAATGGAATTTCCTCTCTTATTAGAATATAATCTAATTTCTGAGATAATAGAAATAATTAGCAAAATCTATGACAAGAGAGATGATTTTAATTTGACATTGTTAATTATCCCCACTTGGATGGGGATGTTCCCCGAGCAACTTCTTATGGGGTGTATGTGTCTCAATTTAATCGTTTTTCAAGAGCTTGTACTCGAGTTGAGGACTTTAATATTCGTAATCTTTGTATAACTAAAAAGCTACTCAATCAGGGTTACCGTTACCATAAACTTCGTAAAACCTTTGCAAAATTTTATTATCGTAACCCTGATCTTCTGTCCAAATATAAAAGTAATGTAAGGACTCTTCTGCGACAAGGACTATCACAACCTGACTTCTATGGTGATGTGATTTATAAACTTCGTAAGATTCTTGGTCATGATCACTTTCATACTAGCTTTGTTAAACTTGTAAAAAAGTTTATCACAAGAGGTTATGACACTATCATTTTGCAACGTACTGCATGCTTGGTGGCGGACACTTTTACAGTTCGTCACTATGCTTTCCTCTTTAATTGTATGATGACCGGACAGGCTGTGGACCCTATGATGACGTCTACCTAAAGCCCATTGGGATGGTGGCGTTTGATGTTTGTCTATGATCTTTCTTGACGTGCCCTTAATGGTTTATTCTCTTGTTGCTCTGGCTTCTGCCAAGTCATTGAGTACCTTCATTGTGGCTTTCTGGGCTATTGTTTTTTTGTATTATATTTACACGAGCATATTTGTGTTTGACTTATATTGCCTATTGATTCTGCCTTGTTGGTTAAAGATTAGATCATGTCGGGGATTTCTTTATTTACACTGTACTGTTTTAATGGGATGACAGTGGGGTAAGTGTGAGGTTTGGTGCACCCTATAACCGGTTTAAACCCCCAGTGGCCTACTTTGCCACTGACCGTTCCATTGCGGTGGCCCTATTGTCGACCTTTTTGTGTTTGTGATGTCGTTTGCATTTATTATTACTTTTGCCTTCTTTTTTGTCTGTTTGCGTGTTTGTTTCTCTGTTTTGTGGTTGGTTGTCCTCCTTGAGTGCTGCTTTCCCTGTCCGATCGTTTTATATTTCTTTACATATTAATACAAATGGGTGGGATAAACAATGTTTACCAAAAATAACCTCAACTTATACAATCTCTGTTATGTACATGCCCAGTGCATGTCTACATTGTTCGACACAGATGTGAAACATCAATAACACCAGTAATAAATGTATGTTTATGAGCACGAATAGATCCAACATGACCCTCTGGATAGTTATTTCTTTGCCTGACATACAATGGACTTTCTGCATTCTTCTCGTTGCTTCCATACGCAGAGTACCATCACATATTCCCTAAATTGTTATCTACAATGTGATCTACTTTAGAATATAATATCATCAAATGTTTATCAAAAAAATGAAAATCTGGGTTACCGATCACACTGAAATGTTTGATATACACTCTTCTTAACTTTACTGGTCAGCCACTTTTAAAAATAAGATAAAAAATGGATGGGGTATGGTCGAGTGAGAATTTTAATCAAATGAATAATTTAGGCATAAGCCATGTCAAACATATAGTACATGGTAGTAACTTAACACTGTTGATGTGAACATAATATCAGAAGGAATACATACATGACAGAAAGTGTGCCTTTTATATCTGGAACCGTTGGTATAATTTTGCTCAAAGTTTTTTTTTTTACGTGAAATTAATTGGTCCGTAGACTATCGTGGCATAGAGATAAACACAATTTTACCACATGTATTTAGGCTTAAATTATCCATTATTCCAATATCTGCAAATTAAAACCCAATTAACAAATCTTTACATTTTTTAATTCATGCTTGTGTAAAAATCAGCCCGCTAATAATTACAATATTACAACTGTATGTTAATTCGACCAATGATGTCTAAAATGAGACAGAATTAGCTAGAAATGCTGTTTGCTTATACATTTTTAAATTCTAATTATAGTCTTTTATTAATTTAAACGTACATAATTGCATATCCACTGATGGACAGATTTTCTTGATTGTACATTTACGAAGGAACTTGATAGTTTAATAACCTCATTTATCATTTCGCAGGTTACTTGGGAACTTGTTATGTAGAATGTAACTGTGTATTATTTAATTAGGAAGTATACTGGCATATGACGGGTGTTACTATTATAACAACAGTTTCCTATATTTAACCGGTTTATTTCCAGCAAATATAATCCAGCTCAAACTGTGATTTTCTCCCATTTCTAGTCTTGTGATGTTGACGTCCCTTATTCTAGCGTTAAACAAATACACAGTTATTGAAGTTTCTTATTGTTTTATGCCTGTACTAAGCGCATAATGGGAGAAAAATAATCATGAGTGTATCCATGTGCGATAGGGAAATCTCACCCTCGGGGTCAGAATTGCAACCAGGAAATCGTCACAGCCTCGTCCCTGGTTGCCCAGGAACTCGAAACAGCCTCGTCCTTGGTTGCAATGCCGACCCTCTGGTGAGGTTTCCCTATCTCAGATGGATACTCATGACGGATTCTTATAATCTCTATGCTGTTTATAATGTTGCAGCAATCAAGTACCGCAGCTTTTTGTGTTTGTGATGTCGTTTGCATTTATTATTGCGTTTGCCTTCTTGTTTGTCTGTTTGCGTGTTTGTTTCTGTGTTTTGTGGTTTACTGTCCTCCTTGAATGCTACTTTCCCTGTCCGATCTTTTTATATTTCTTTTTAAGCTTACTGCCATATTTCGTATTGTAACAACACTGATTGAATCCACCCATCTTGTAGGAAATTATAATCACGTACTTGTGAATGAACATCAGAAGATATACATCATAGTGATAACAAAACTTAAAACCAAATGCAGACACTCGAGGAATAACAGACACATGAAGTAGCACGAAAACATCTCTGCTCGAAATAAATTCAAATACTATTTGGCCTAGTAATTTAATGATTATGTTATGTGTGTCTAATGTACCTTCGTTTCACACTAAATGCCGGCAGTTCCTGCGTATCACTAAAAGACCGCTACAACGAAATGTTGCCGTGTATCCGTCCGTCCGTCTACGCATTTTGAAATTTGGTTAAAGTTTTTGGTTAAAGTTTTTGTTTTTTTCTCATTTCTCAAAAACGAATTGTCGGAAAGTTTGAAACTTGGCACACATGTTCATTATTATTGCATACTGTTATCTTACATGAATAACTCCCCTTTTTTACTTAGATTTTTCAGTTAAAATGTTGAATTCGCAATCCGGCTTTCGCACCACTGTTGGTGCTTTACTTGTTATATTTAATTTGAATCCAAAACACAATGGGGAATTTTAAAATTGACAATAAATACTTTCGCGCAATTATGTCATCATGAAACTATGTGTTTCCTGTACAATTTCCTGGGAAATAAAAAAAATAGGGCAATTTTGGTGAAACTACAATATACGTAAGTGTTTACCATATTTATGGAATATTTTATTATAAGAACAACACTATTTAGAAAAGAATTGTATTGTGTACGGCATTATCTAAGAAACATCAGAAGAGGAAAACTCACTGGCTGCTTTCAATTCGTCGTTTGTGAGAAAAGTCTCAAAAGACTCAGCAAAATGAAGAAATAATGACACAGAACGTCTATTTGACAGTACCTATACGGTGGATGCCCGAGCTTGCACGGACATACTTACTGCTCTGAATTATACTTGACATTTTAAATTGAACGATTATGCTATCTACATCTAAAGTACTGTCGTGTCATATTAACTGCAGGCAGTTACTCCGTATCAGAAAAGCTGAAAGGTCGGCACAACTATTTTCTGATTACTACAATTTTTATATTTTACTTCAACAGCAAAACATATTATGCATCCGGGACGATCATGATACATTGCGGTTTTAAGGTCAGGTTCGATAGTTATGATGAAGAAACCGAGTAACACAAGCATAGTCAAATAAACAAAGGAATTCAATTTACAAATAAAAAATATAAGGGCAACCTGCAGCTTTATAAAGCATAGAAAGCCACAAAGCTAGTACACATTTGATATTATATAAGGGACTTTTCGCATGCTTATTCGGATGTTTGATCTTATTGTAGTAATGTAAATTGTACTTGTCAATCATGCATTGTTTGGATGTATCTGCTTGAAGTATTTCATCATATGAATTGAAATGCGCCACCCTTCTCACAGTTTATTTTTGTGCGTTGACTGACGCCTTTTATGGTAATCATTCCTGTCTAGACAGCTTTCGTGTTGTGCATTTTATGGTTATCATTCCTGTCTCGACAGCTTTAATACTGTTTTTTTATGCTGTTACTTTTATGGTTATCATTCCTGCCTAGACAGCTGTCGTGCTGTGCATTTTATGGTTATCCTTCCTGTCTAGACAGCTGTCGTGCTGTGCCTTTTATGGTTATCATTCCTGTCTTGACTGCTTTCGTGTTGCGCATTTTATTTTATGGTTATCGTTCCTGTTTAGACAGCTTTCGTTCTGTTGAGAATTGAAAGCCCTAGCGCTGTCATCTTCTACAATTTGGCATTTGCTCGGCACTCGTTTACACGAAGACCTGCACTGAACTTGAGGGCCTTAGCGTTTCCCGGGTAAGTAGTGTCCTTAGGATTTGACACAATGTATGCTCTGTTTATGCTTTCAATTTTGCTTGTGCTACATGTCATTAGATCATTCTTTACCAGTAGGCGGTCATCATTGTTCATTGCAAAAGTGTCTGTTTGTCTGTCTGTATGTCGTCTGTCTGTATTGTCTGTCTATCTGTCTGTCTGTTTCTTTTGTCAAGAGTGAGAAAAATCTTCCTGTATGGTTTACCACACGGAATGTAACATAAACGCACGCACGCATGCAGCACGCACGCACGCATGTGGACATTTAGTAGTTTCATGCACACTCATTTAAAATGAACATGATACAATGAAAGTTTTACGAAAGAAACAGGACTGTAAGTTATACTGCATTGCACTGTTTTCAAAAAGGCCATGAAACAATGAGCTTAGCGAAGTCAAATGAGTGATTTATAACTACTGAGTTTCTATATCGCAAGCATCTTTCCCACGAGGGAATTATTTCCCTTATCATGACTACAATGTTAATTAAACTATATATCATATGTTCTTTGCGGAATTTCTTTGCAATCGTCAATATTTTAACACCAGTTTGCCTTTTTACACCAGTTTGCACGAGAAAGCCAAGACGACGTTACGTCATACAAACAAAACAAATGGAACCGGAACTCTTCGTCAATTTCCGTAATCGGTATTTCCTAGTGGCGGAATCTGACGAAGACGTCCGTAAAACAATTGGAACGTCAATCCTGGATGTATTTTTAAACAGCATGTATGGAGTTGGAATCATTTTGTATTCTAGAATCCGTTTAGACATTTCTGACTAACTTTCCCCGCATACATATCACTTATGGATTAGGCATGCATGCATATCTAGCCCATCTATGGGTATCCATGGATTTGGTAAGAAATACATGCACGTCTAACTTATGCAAGCTATAATTGGGAGTCATATATCCAGACAAGGAGTTTAGAGATTCTATTTATCTGCCATTTTTGTCTCAATATCCATGACATTTTCTCCAAACATGGTCCGTGTCACATGGTTTCTGAAAATGGAACACAAACATAATTGAAGCCGTAACTTTAACCGTTCCAGTAAAAATTAATTAGAAAAATCTAGAATTGCACCAATCTCGACTAAATAGCAGCTATATAATAATGAGAAATTCACCCCTGAATCAGAACATCGACATTATTAGTCTCTGTAATAAGTATGGTGAACACCAACAGAAACTTGATAGCTGAACACCACACACACACACACACACACACACACACACTTGATCATTGTCCAGTATGGCATACGAATATGAGTTGTTGACGACTTTAAATTTAGACATCAACAATATGGGACTATCAGATATATCAAATTCGATAGTTACTAACTCTGATATGTCCTTACAGGAACAAGTGGCTGCTGAAACAATGCCCCTGTATATACCAGAAAACATCATGTTTTCATTTTTCACATGATTACTCATAAAACTGTATACACACAACACTCGCTCAAAGAATTATGACATTTATTTCAAATATATCGGCATATACTGGACACAATCAAAATATGCCAGAAAAATTATTATACATCTGTACCAACAACTAGTTGCAATTGTCTGACAAATCATTACTTTGAAACTAATACACAATCAATTGAATCAAGGAATATAACTGGCTTTAAATAAGGGCATCTGTTTAACTATGATTAAAAACTAGCTACTCTTCAGGTCTCACGCCTCAATTATTTTCCCATAGAGTTACTGTACAGCCTGTTCCAACATCTGAGCTTCAAATCTTGGCAGCATACATTGTTGTTGGTTTAATATCTTCAGTATAGTCAAGACCAGTAATTTAAAACAAGAACATACATAAGTTTGTCAGGTTTTTTTTCGCGCTCATGTTTATGTGACCCCTATGGCAAATACAAAATTCATTCTCATAATCTCGTTCTCATGCCATAACTAACCAATGAATTATTGGAACAAACTATAGATAGAGTTTAATTAACATTGTTGAAGTCATACGGGAAATAATTCCCGAGTGAGAAAGATTCTTGTGATATAGAAACGAGTGCGTTTTCGTATTTGACACAAGTATTCCTTCTTCTGTCACTCCTTTGGCGACAGCGCGGATTAATATCATTACGTCAATTTGTGACGTAATATCGTGACGTCTATCGTTTAGTTCATAACATCTGGTTTAAACACTATTTTATTCACAATTATACAGTTTGTGTTATATAGACATACAATTATGTAATAGTTAACAGTGAATTAGGATCCAGAAGAAAGCAAAACGCTTGTATATATCTGTCTCCTTGATCATTGCACATTAAGTTACATTATTCGTGATAGCATAGTTCATGAAATCAAATGGCTAGTTAAGTGTTTAATATATAATTACAAGAAATATAGAAATGTAAGGAGAGAGAGAGAGAGAGAGAGAGAGAATGTGTGTGTGCGACGTTTCTCAGCAAACATATAGGCCCTTATCCCCATACTAATGTATTGTTATAGTGGCAGATTCAGCTTGTAGGGAGCATGATAGCGAATTTTCAGATTGGCATACTGTTTGGCAAATTTAATTTTCTCAAATTCCTAAAGTTAAGTGCATGCAATTTACAGGAACCGTTTCGTATTGAGAATATATTTTTGGACTATTTTGAAAACTTGTGTGTTTACGTCTAGAGAAAGTGTTTCATCACCAAAAAGTAGGGTGTCTAGTGTTATTTCGTCGATTAAGTGTAGTAACTCATTATTCATTACTATTCTCTGGGGAGTATATAGTGGACAGTGCAATAGGAAATGATTCGTGTCTTCTAAGGATCTACATACACATAGTGGACTTTCTACAATGTTTTTTGAAAATAAATGCTGATTTAAGCTGCTGCAGTGAGTGCGAAGGCGTGTGTGGAGAATGTGGGCCTTCCGATTACCAGTAAAGTAGTATTGTGGAACAGTAGTCCTATTAATATCCAGTCTAGATTTGAAAACACTAATAGACTCGGAATTTCTCGCCGATGGGGGAAGTTCATTCCATTCACGGATTGTAGATGGGAGGAAAGAATTGGCATAAAGCTGTGAATTACAGTGGACTATTCTTGCGTTTCCAGCGTTTCTTTAATTGTAATTAACGAGGTTTCCAACGTTATCTGGGACAAGGGATGACAAAAAGGCAGGAGTTATGTTTGCGTTCATTTTATAATATAATATAAGCCTATGCTTTCGTCTTCTAGCTTTCAAAGATTCCCATCCCGTTTCGCGGTTAAGGGCTACTAGGGATACAAGTTTGGTTGCTCCTGTCACAATTCTGGCAGCCTCATATTGAATTTTTTCTAATTCATGCTCTTGCGCTTTAGTACAGTTGTCCCATACAACGTCGGCATATTCAAGAGTCGGACGAATAAATGTAAAGTATATATTTTCCAGAGATTTTCTGTCTAACTTAAATTTTAATGTTCTCATTACATTTACGCGTTGCCATGCCTTTTCTTTAATAGCATCTATGTGGTGATTCCATGTACCATTACTTGAAAATGAGAGACCTAAATGTTTATGCATTTCGACTTCTGCAATAATAACAGCGTTCATCATTAGAGGAGGATGCAATGGTTTGTTTATTTTCCTGGAGATTAGGAGTGTTTCTGTTTTGTTGGGATTAAAATCTACCAACCATTTGTCCGCCCAATCATGTATTGTTAGCAGGTCATTATTTATTATGATTGCAGCGATATTTGGAGAGTCAACTATAACGTAAAGACTTGTATCATCGGCAAATAATTTGATAGTTGAGTTAATATTATCAACAATGTCATTAATGTAAACAAGAAATAACAGTGGTCCCAATATAGATCCCTGAGGCACTCCAACATTTATGTTTACACTATCGGAGATTTCACCAGGTAGTATAACGCTTTGTTTGCGATTTTGAAGGTAGTCCGAAAACCACAGTAGAAGAGATCCCGTTATACCAACTGTCTGTAATTTAAAATCAATCCTTTATGCCAAACTCTATCAAAAGCTTTAGAAATATTACAAAAGACTGCTCGAATTTCTTTGCCATCATCAAGAGCTTTGCAGAACGTATTATATATATCAACTAATTGATTCACTGTAGAGTCTTTAGGAACGAAACCCGATTGGAGAGCAGTTATGACATGATTTGAAAGAAAAAAATTAAAAACATGTTTGTGGATAATTTTTTCCATAACTTTGTCTAGTGTACTGAGGAGTGAAATAGGTCGATAGTTGGCTAATTCTGAGGGGTCATTTTTCTTAAGAACCGCACATACATAGGCTATCTTCCACTGAGAAGGAATTTTGCTAATAGCCAAAGACCTATTAAAAAGAGTTGATAATGGCGAAGCTAATTCGGAAGCTAGTTCTTTAAGTACTCTGTTGTTAATATTATCTGGCCCTACTGCCTTGCCTAGCTTTAAGGTTTGCAAAACAGATTTGACTTCAATCGGTGTTATGTTAATCCTGCTTAACGTTGGCCTTCTAGGATCAAAATAAAAAACTGGACGTGTCTTGTTAGTGTCATTCAAATTAGATTGCGTTTTGAAAAAATTATTTAATAAATTCGCCTTGTCTTTGTTGTCTGTGTATGTATTTCCATTATGATTTAACGGGGGAATAGATGACGAACGATTGTTTTGACTTATAAAATATTTCAATGTTTTCCACCAATCAGAAGGAGAAAGTATGTTTGAATGTAATGTGTCAGCTAGTTTTACAAAGTGATTTTCTCTTGCATTTCGTATCATAGTTGTAACTTCGTTTCTAATTCGTCTGTATTCTTCCCAGTGTACCTCGTTATTCGTTCGTTTGGCTTTGTCATATATTTTCTTCCGTTTTCTCATTGCTTTTCGAATATCATTATGTAACCACTGTGGATCTGAAGGTCTAACAGTGATATTTTTTTTCGGAATCGTTCCATCAGCTAGATTAAGTATTTTATTAGATATATTGTCTGCGTATATGTCAATGTCGGTATGAAAACACGAGTCCCAGTTAAAGTCTGCTGCATTTCGTCTAAGAGATTCGTAGTCGCCTCTGTCATATTGCCATATTGTACGTTTGTATGCATTATATTTCGGTTTAGAGTATTTATAACAACAGCAAATAGGGCAATGGTATCTTACGTTTTGATTTAAAAAAGGTTCTCCGACGCCACATACAGTAACGTTTCCTGGGTTTGAGAGTAGCAGTAAGTCGATTATTGAGCTGGAATGTTCAGTAAAATGTGTTGATTCTCTTATAGGTTGAGTAAGGTTATATTGATTTAATATGTCTGTTATTTTACTTGCGGATTGCGGTTTATTCATATCAAGATTAAAATCGCCTGCTATGATTATGTCAGATATGTTTGTTTCGATGGCTAATCCTATAGATTGTTCAATACATGAAAGTATGTGAGCATTTGAATTTGGAGGTCTATAGAATGTTCCAAATAGTATTTTCTTATTATGTGAACTTATTTCCAACCATATGCACTCAATATTGGGTAGTTCAAGATCATTACGTCTTGTGGCATTTAAATTATTATTTACGTAAACAATAATTCCACCATCAATGTCGGATGGTCTATCTCTCCGAAATGGGGTACTAAAATTCGTAAATAGAATATCATCAGTTGATGTAGTAGCACTTAACCATGTTTCGGTAAATGCAAGTATATCAAAATGACTCAACTCAGCATACAGAATATCTCTTTTATGCAGAAAACTTTGAACATTATAGTGAACTATCGATCAGTGTTGTCTGAATTCATCACTATTGGGAATGTATGTATCGGGTCCTGGATTAAGCTCAATATCGCCAGATTTGAATAGTATAAACGCCATCCAAGTAACCAATTCAAAAATGTTTAGGAATCTAGAACCCTTAACTCTTGATTGTACAGGGGTAAATAAACCTATTCTCACCCTATATAGGGCAGTTTCAATATACATTTAAGTTATTCTACCGTCAGGAAGAGCATAGGGTGAGATGCTGCTGGGAAGCACACACGTTGGAACGTAGAACAGTACTAACGAAAGGAAATATAGAACATAGGAAGTAGTCAGCTTGACTAAGAGTCTATATGGAATAGGAATATGAAGAAGAAAATACAAAGTCATTACAAAATATGTAAATAGAAGTTCAAGGATGCATATTACGTTAGTCAACCTTAGATATTCGTATCATTTCCACATGAGTAAACAAAAACTGGTGGCACTCATAGATTGGTCCAGTCACTAGAAAGTGAAGCGTCCTTAGACATTTATATTATACTGCAAGATACAAGTTATTAGGATGTAAATACAACATATTAATAACGACACAAAACGAAGATTAAATATTTAAATGATGCAAAATCAACAATCAGTTTCAGAATTAGTTCAGAACTGACTTGATACAAAATAATAGCATCATATTCGTAAGATACATTAGAAGTCAAATATAATTTACAGTAAGGCTACTAATTAAATCGGTATCAATGCGTTAATCCCGTTAGTTATATTTATTACAACTGAATATACCGGTTTTTTTGTGTTTTTTTCTCCGATACTTCATTTTTTCCAGCGTCATGTGTCCTATTTATATAATACACAAGACTGACACCGGGCCCCATGGCTCAGTTTGAACAACGTACAAGCTTTTTCAATCCAAACCATGGGTCCCCGCAGGAGTCTGTGTTGAATCATATCATAAAGAAAACGAGAAAACACACTATGTCGACTCGCACAATATACGTAATTATTACCTTGCATCAATAATGCATATTAATTTAATATATTACACAAGCTGACAACGGGCTCCGTGGCTCAGTTAGAACAACATACAAGCTTTTTCAACCCAACCCACGGGTCGCCACAGGAGTCTGTGTTAAATCATATAATAAAATAAAACGAGAAAACGTAATACAAAAATATCACGCACACACTATGTCGACTCGCACACCATAATTATTATATCAAATTAATAATCCACATCAAATATAACATTTGGCTACTTTGCTATCTTGCACACTAGGCGAGATAGCTCAGTAGAGGAAGGGATATGTTATCTATTTTCTCAAACTGGTAAATTTCTATAATTCATCACTGAATATATAATATAACGGATTATCACATAAAACAAATGTGTACAACTCCCACTAAACCAGTGACAATGTCAAGGTCGCAGAAAATGTCAAAGTTCAAAGTACATATGCCCCGGTTTCGTGTCCGGGCCATTCATCTGTAATAACTGATTGTATCAAAAGTATATTTGGCAGAAATATTTAAAGCATGAGCCTGCCGCCAACCAAGCGTCAAAGCCAAGGTCGTGAAAATGACAAAGGTCCAAGTTCAAACTGGTGCCCAAGCCATAACACTGAAATGAGTGATTGAATCAACATATATTTGGTAGAACGGTGTAACATTTGAAGACGATGTCTCGTGTGCAATCTCGCTAACAGAGGGTCAGGTTTGAGGTCGCAGCAAAGTTAACAAATCAGCTAGTATCCAGGCCATAAATCAGCAATAACTGAGTTTGATAATATCTGTTATTGGAATAACATATTCTGCTTTTGCTGTATGCAATTGTCCTTTCTATTTAAAATACATTTATACTAAACATCGGTTAAAATACAATCACCACACGATAGGCACCACCGCTACAATATGTACTGATCACTACAATAACACACCGCACTCACTACCCCACCCCTACCAATTAAGCCCCACACCAATGGCCACCGATGGTTACCAACGTTCTTTCTATCGGCGAACCAACATCTAACGACGGTGACCAATGGAAGCCGATGGCTACCGAGAGTGCTTTCGGTAACCGATGGGAGAACCCTGAATTGTGTGAAAATGTAGTTTGATTTGATGTCTATATGTGTGGTTAACATGCATTCACAAACAAATACATGTAGATTGTGTCAACGTCCATGCAGCAAATATCCTTCATAAGTTAAGTTTTTTTATGTGCAAATTCCATATTAGATGCCATTGTATGAGCATCCTTTTGACAAGAACATTCGACAGCTAATCATGTTTGATTATTCAAATGTAAAATACAAATTGCAGTTATCTGCCGGAAATTTCCACCAATTTGCTTAAACTTCTCGTCGAAAATGTCACGAAAATGATGATAAAAGTTGAATAACTGTTGGCATTAAACTGTTGCAACTTTGATATAAAACGATCACATGCTACATTCAGAATCAGTATAGACATCGCAGGACCCATGATGGTATATTTAGTAGCAGGTATGTTGCTTTTAAAACATAACATTTTAATGCAGCCAAACTTTACGGGTATCTACGGATACTTATATGTTTATGTTTTGAAGAATCTATAAGGAAATTTAGAGCAAATATATTTCAACATGTTCAACTTATAATACGTCTGTAAAACATTTACTGCACATCGTAACTGTTTGTTGAAAAAAACACGATGATAATGCCAGTCGTTATAAATGTTCAGTTTATATTAATTTCCTGTCAGTGACTGCATTTTTTTAACATAATTACGAATTGCCAACTCATATACATGACTGGATGCATATTTAACCTAGGATATTTAAATCCGATGTTGGTAGTTGTATATAGTGTAACATAAAGAAACGTTATTGATTTTAAGGAAATTGTAATGCAAAATCTTTATTTTGATTTATACCAAGATTACTTTTTTTTCTTCAAAAAAAACAACACACGAAAAATCTCAGCGAAGACGAAGCGAGAGTATTATCACGTTACTGTCCATTTGCCTCACTCTGTATAGCAATAACATGTGTTGAATTTTGCTCATAATGTATTATATTGAGATTATTTAACTGCTGAAATCCATTATAGTGAAATCCTTCACGAGATGTTTGGCTCTTTTCACGAACGAGCGCATGCGAGTGAGTGAAAAAAACAACAACACGCCTACCATCGAGTGAAGGGTTTCCCTATTACCGAAGTCAGCAGTCAAATAATATATTTATTACATTTTCAATCAGTTTATGTATGATTTCAATCGAAATTATTCGCTTTATTAAACGTTATCGGCGTATGACGCTGATGTCAGCAACATTTTTATTGACGTCATGACTCAACGTCAAAGTTAGTTATTTGTATAATAATAATAATAAAAATAATAATAATACTAATAAATGCTTTATTTAATGATGGTAACTCACTCAATTTACAACAATTGTTCTCCCTTGAGGCCATCAAATGATGAAACATGTAACACACACAAGGTTATATACATACAATATTATACAATTTTGAAGAGTTTCCTGTTGTAAAATCAAAAGTCCCTATATTATTGACGCATTTGTAAACCTGCACTGCTTTATGAAATTGTATTCGATCATGTGTTGAGTTTGGACATTTAACCAGTTAAGCTCTTTAAATAAAGGTTTTGAAGATGCATCATATGGCTTATTAAGGATGATCCGAGCAGCTCTCTTTTGGATTTTTTGGATTCTATTAATATTGTTTTGGATTCTAATAATATTGTTCTATTAATATAGTGTCACCGTAATACAACAGTGGTTGTATATATGCATTGTAAAACATAATTCTTGTTTCATGTGTGAGAAATTTTGCACAAAAGATGTGCGTCTTTTTTGTGCGTTTGGGGTTAGTCATTAATATTTAGCGATTATGAATTTCCTTTCACTGAGAAAACAAAATCGTTCACCCATATAACTGTAATAAATAAACATTCTGTTTTATATACCAGTAATGTTCATATGTGTGAAAATTCAAATATTAAAATAATCTTCAATAAATCTTCCATAAAGGGAAGTAGTATTAAAACTTCATAATGTTACTCTTTTGCTCAATATTTCGGCCCCTTGGCTTTTTTCAAGAGGTAAGGATTTCACGAAGCACTTGTGTCACGTTCATTTTACGTGTAAGCGACGGAAGTTATGACTGAACGTCATGGATACGCTTCCTGTCCAACGTAACGTCGTATCCAAATTAACGTCGTTTAATAACTCAGGTCGGAATCTACAGTTTTCTTTGAAATTCAGACTAGTTTCAGACATGTACACTAATTACGCTAAATAACTTGAATTCTATTTTTCAAAAATAACAAACATGCATTGTTCCTGAAAGATTATAAAATTTCCTCTCAAAATATAGCAAATACATGCTAGAAAGCATCAAAATCGGTTTCTCTACCTACAAATACAACTTCATTTACCCCACCCACTCAGCACTCAAAAAAGTGAAAACATGACATTTATAGACAAACGACAGCATATACCTGTCCCTTATTTGAGATATAACACATCCATAATTGAATGACAAACACTCCAAATTGTCATAAAAATGCTATTTCTACATACCTTAACCGGCTTTTTTTCCCGTAATCTGATGTCGACTCAAGAATTGCAGGAAGTGATAAAAAAAGCTATCATTTACAACATAGCCACCAGTTACGATTTTCTGTTTACAGGCTACATACGGGTCATAGTACAAAAAGTTTATTTATATCAAAATTAACTATTATGTCATACTAAGTCAAAAACACCGCGTTTGTGGATTTCTTTTTTATTGTCTAGCCTGTACATGGCTTTTAATCTCTTAGATTTCTATTTGATAAGAAATTCCCCATGGACATTCATTCGAAACTAAGGAGTCTCCCCTCACGAAGGTAACATTTCTGACGTATCTCGGGAAGAATCATTCCGCACAGTTAGTTGTACTAACAGGAATCTGTTATATGGCCTCACGATGTGACAAAACAATATACGTAAGAGAAACAGAAATTCTTTAAAAGAACGCATAACCGACTTTGAAAGTCTTAGAACGCATAACAAAGCACCTCCGGGATCTAAATTGCAGGCAGATAAACCGATACATAGACATTTTGAAGGTCACAGTGAAAATGATTTGCGTGTAATAATATTATAAAGAGTGTTTCATGAAGGTTGGATATATAAACAATTAATAGAAGATCTTTGGATCAGAAAGCTTGGTACTAAAGTACCTGTTGGATGTAATGTTAAGTTGTAGTAATACTTTAGCATATTTTTGAACTCTTGTGAATTGTGGCGAGGTCGGAAAGCAATTTAACATCATTCTGAGCAAAGGACGCGACGTCATTGCGGGAAACGACGTTACGTTAGACAGGAAGCGTAGCCATGACGCTGAGGTCGGAATCTACAGTTTTCTTTGAAATTCAGACTATTTTCAGACATGTACACTAATTACGTTAAATAACTTGAATTCTATTTTTCAAAACTAACAAACATACCCTATTCCTGAAAGACCATATTATTTCCTCTCAAAATATAGCAAATACATGCTATAAAGCAACAAAGTCAGTTTCTCTGCCTACAAATACATTTCATTTACTCCACCCACTCAGCACTCAAAAAAAGGAAAACATGACATTTATAGACACACGGCAGCATATACCTGTCCCTTGCTATTTCTACATACCTTATCCGGCTTTTTTTTCCGTAATCTTATGTCGAATGGAGAAATGCAGGAAATGATAAAATAAAGCTACCATTTACAACATAGCCACCAGTTACTAGTTTCTGTTTACAACCTCTATACCTGTCACAGTACAAAAAGTTTATTTACACCAAAATTAACTATTATGTCATACTAAGTCAAAAACACCACATTTGTGGATTTCTTTTTTATTGTCTAGCCTGTACATGGCTTTTAATCTCTTAGATTTCTGTTTCTTAGACATTCATTCGAAACTAAGGTTTCCCCCCAAGTAATAACTTCCGTCGCTTAGACGCAAAATGGACGTGACATAAGTGCTTCGTGAAATCTTTACCTCTTGAAAAAGGCCAAGGGGCCGAAATATTGAGCAAAATAGTAACATTATGAAGCTAAAATAAGTTAATGTGTACAAATAATGTCATTACAATTGCTGAGATCGTTCTTAGTTTAGATGTAAAGAACGCATTTATAAACATAAACAATGTACATGCTAGTGCACACTCACTACGTTAAAGAGTCTATCCCGCCAATAACAGCCACATTTTAAAACATACTTACACCGTTTCTAAACCTACTGTCGACAAGGTATATACACTGAAAGGAAAAAGAAACGCGGAACGGGCAATTCCGCTATATATTGTATATACAATGTGCTGCTGTTAATCGAACGGTACATGGCTACGTAAGATCTTTCCTTTATTAAAAAAAAATACTAAAACAACACGTAACACAGCAAATAGTATTCCTGCATAGTTTCATTATTGACAGAGTACGCGTTTGGCGCACACTTAGGATGCAAACTTTTGCAAACTCTTTACGTTAAATACAATACTGAACTGGCTCAATTTTTCAAAAAGGAACTTCAACATGTTCAACATCGATGAATTTCTTGTTACAACGTGTACTGTGATTAAAACATCTACAACATCACAGTTTGTTTTGTCCTTTCCCCAACTAAATGCAACCTTTATTTTTACAAAACATCTTGGGATTTCCTTGGAATATATACGGAATTAAGTTTTAAACATATTTATTTTACATCGATTTTGCGAAACAAGTTATTGCAACTTAGATTAATCACTCTCGATGGCTTCCTGGGTAGAACCAGTACTAAGCAATGTCGATTAATTATCTTGCTCAAGGATAAATAACGTGGCCGCGGCGAGGATCGAACCCACGACCTCTCGATCTGGAGTTCGGCGCTCTACCACTGGACCACGCACTTCACTAATTAAGTGTGCTGTATATACAATATATAGCGGAAATACCCGTGTCGCGTTTCTTTTTCCTTTCAGTATATATAGTTTACAAACTGTATAGACTCTCTATAAACGGATTTAATGCAGCCTGGCCAGACCCCAAAACTAGAGCTTCGAATTAAGAGTAACCAACTCATAATTCATTTTTCGCATATTCAATCAAGGGTATTTTAAGAACCGGTAAATACTCGTTTACTTTTAATCGGCACATATACATTATTATATAGCCTGAACACCTGGATAGTGTTTTGATTAACGTTTTAGTAAGTGTAATTTTGCCGTTATGTATCGGGTTAGATTCTTTAACATTTTCTTCCTTCCTTTTCAAGTATGTCTGGTGATTGCTTTTGTGGATGGAGGGCATGTAAATCCTGTAGAGCCCTTTGCAGTGGGAGACGTATGCACAAAGTACAGAAGTGTATCGCAAGGTGTCGTTAACTGCCAAGAAACATCTGACGCGGGGATCGACTTAGCCGTCGACGTGATAACGTCACAAGCCATTTTAGATTTGGTTAATTTGTCATGTAGGTGAGTATGTGAAACTGTTAAGTAGAATAGAGTGCACACCTGTCGTTGCAGGACGTTTAAATCACCAAACAAGCTTAACACCTTAAAGTGTTCACGTCATTTTATACTAGCTTTTTGTTTTTTATCCCACAATTAAACCATTTATTACATTAGGGGTAGTCAGAATAAAAAAATGCCATCCACCCCACCCCGATCCCGCTCCGACGCCTGGAATTTCTTTTCTTCCCTTTGGCATTAAATGTATTAGTGCTTTTTTTAGAATATTTCTAATTGGTTACATCCAAAGAAAATCTGTTATTTCTTAACAAGAATCTTGTTAAAATTGTTTGTTTTTTGTAGGAATGTGATGTGATTTACAAACTTCGTAAGATCCTTGGACATGATCACTTTCATACCATACTATCTTTGTTAAACTTGTAAAACAGTTTATCACAAGAGGTATGACTCTGCATGCTTGGTGTTGGACAGTTCACCACTATGCTTTCCTCTTTAATTATGCTATGACAGGACAGGCTGTGGACACTATGATGAAGTCTACCTAAAGCCCAAAAGGACGGTGACGTTTGATGTTTGTCTACAATCTTGTCTTGTCGTGCCCTCAATGGTGTGTTCTCTTGTTGCTCTGGCTTCTGGCAAGTAATTTAGAACCTTCTTTATGGCTTCTATGCTATTGTTTTTTATATTTAAATATACACGTGCATCTTCGTGTTTTACTTATATTGCCTATTAATGCTGCCTTGTTGGTTAGAGAATAGTTCATTGCGGGGATTTCTTTATTTACACTGTCCCGTTTTATTGGGATGACAGTAGGGTATGTGTGAAGTTTGGTGCACCCTAGAACCTGTTTTAAAACACCAGTGGCCTTTTTTTGCCATAGACCGTTCCAGGGCGGTAGCCCCATTGTCAACCCTTTTGTGTTTTTGATGTCTTATTTGGTATTCATCTTTAAAGTTGTTCTTTGTTTCTGTGTGTGTTGTGGTTGACTGCCGTCCTTAAATGCTACTTTTCCTGTTCGATTTTATATCTAATTTTACTTTTTCTTCTTATTCAAATGATCTTTTTAACCACAGCGTCACAACAAGATACTGATAAAGCGTTAGACTACAAAATACCTCATACATATGATTATAATAATAAATACATTTAGACTGGTTAAAGAGAATTTCTAGAATTTACTTTAATGTTACTGTGCCTCAATCCGTTTAACGATATTAGCACGATATTAGCGAACGTTAAGCTGGGTCGTCTTTAAAACGGCAATTTTATGTTTAATTATATGTACATATGACGTTTTGATATTAAGACCAGACATTTAAGCATTATATTATATTATCTAAACTCTTTTACATTAAAAGTATATAGAGAGATTAATGGTAATCCCCTTCATAATGGATTATTCTCATAAGAACAAAAGGGAACCTCTTCGTAGCCTAAACTGGCAGTCTGAGAGATGGCGGCCAAGTTATGAAAGAAAAGATTCGTTGTTCGTGTTATGTACTATTTATGGATACTTTATCGAGTATTTGCGATTTATACGGCTTCTAATGGGCCATACAAACCTTTTATCCACTCCCTAACAGATGCATAACATTAAAATAATAAAAGACGGAAAACATTACGTGGCCAGAGTATTAACTTTCATACCCCATCCAACCCCTTCTCCAAGAAGCGATAACGGGGTTGGCTGGGGTATGACATAAAACCTTAATTTCGGCTTAAAATGTTTGCATATTATAAAATTAAAACATTTAATATGCAGCTATAGGGTAAAAGTATATATAAAAGTCGAACAGGAAATGTAGCTTTCACAGAACACAGTCAACCAAAAACACGCATTAAAACAAGCAACACAATTACAATGTCAATTAGAAGCAAGGCATGTGACATCAGAATCACAAACGGGTTGACAATACGACTACCACATTGGAACGGTCTGTGGCAAATAGGCCGCTGGGGTGGAGTTGGGTGGGCGGGGTGAACCAAGTTCTAGGGTGCAACAAAAATTACTTTTACTCTATTGTCATCCCTATAAAACGTGACAGTGTAAATATATATATAAAAAAATACAAAGCAAGTACTTAATGACTTGGCAGAGCAAGAACAACAAGAGAACAACTCATTATGGGTACGACGAGACAGGATTTAAGACAAACATCAAATGTCTCTTTGTGGATTTGTAGACGTCAACATCAGGTCCACAATCTGTCCGGTCATTGCCCAATTAAAGATGAAAGCATCGTACGGATGGATCTTACGATGTGTGTAAATTATGTCGTCATAGAAGTTGGACTGTTATTGTTCTTGACGCAGAAGGGTAATTTAATTTATATTTTAAAAGTAGATCAGGATTACGATAATACAATATTGCAAAAGTTTACTGAAGTATATAGTAATTGTGTAGCTTTTTAGTTATATTACGAATATTAGTTCTCAGTTCGACTGCAAACTTTAGAAACAATAAGTACATGTAGTTGCTTAGGGAAAATCCACATCTAAGTGGGGATAATTAACTGTATCAAAACTAAATTATTTGCCCTTGCCATAGATTTTGTTAATTATTTCTCCATTTTCAATAAAGAGAAATAAATCGAGAAAAAAAGCGACCGTATCCATAATATTTTCTTTGTTGAGTTGAAGTTCTTAAGGATAAACAGTGTTTATCATAGTGAAACATAAAGGATTGTCAATGTTCAGTATATCATCCAGATGCCGAGAAGTGTCATTAAAGGCTGCAATTACATCTGCCAAAGTATCAGGTTAAAGACATAATTATCAATTCAATTTGAATCAATTAATTCATCACCAGGATTGGCTTCATTGTGTCTTTGATTTACAGTCAAAGCTTGAACCTACTTCCAATTCGTTAGACTTGGATCATTTTATTTAAACGGAGGATAGTAGTAATGAGTAATGGGTAAACTTAAGAAAAACAACATGGTGTCATTTCATCGTATTTCTAAATTTTAATATAATACCATATCATCCCTTATTTATTTTTTAAAGATTTACCTACACATGTTTACCTTAATCTTTAATTACTGACTTTTTCATTTTGCAATTTCATCAATTTTCGTATCAGTAACCTACCAGTGTGGCGACAGTGTATCGAAAACAGGTTCATGGGCTGTGACAATAAGGAACAAATACTGACAAACTGGGACAAATCGTTCTTGTTCTGTCAGGGAAATGCACCAGCCAGTTGGATAGTTAACTGTAAGTATAACAACAACATTGAGTGTAACACTATAGGCCAAATTATCTCAAACAGTATAATTTGTATAGCGACTAGGAGGAATAGCTGTAGGATTTAGAGTAATTTAAAATAAATTAAAACACAATAATTGTTTATCAAATGTTGTTGTTGTTTAAATTTATTTATCTTAAAAGTCTTTGTTGATGAATATTTAGTGTACATTTGGAGACAAGAACAGACGCGCTTAAGGATGGGCGCGTCGTCGCCCGACAGCCATTTTCCATTCGTATACTTGTCATTGTTTGCACTCTAGCACTTTATTTTATATACGATCTTTTATAAACGTGTTCAGGATATTTGTATCAATGAAATGTTAGACACGTTTGATAAACACCAATATAAGTAATTTAACAACATAGTGAGTGTCCGTGTTTTAATGAAAATGTCATTTTCTGCATTGTTAACCCGTTTGCACTTTCATCTAACAGCTGATCTCACTGTTTTACATCGGGCGATATCGTGACATTTTGACACTAACTGTTCAAAGACGGTATCCATGTTGTCAATCCTTTTTATGTTTGTGATGTCATATATTGCCTTTTATTCAACTTCGTAGTTCTTGTTTGTTGCTGTGTGTGTTTGAGGTTGACTGTGGTCATTGAATGCTACATTGCTGTTCGGCTTTTATATATACTGTTTCCGTACAAAATACATACGTACGTAGTTGTTAGTTTTTTTTTCTAGATTTATCATCGAACTGTGTTTGCAAAGAATATTGCCAGAAGCCTTTACTCTAAGAGCTCTTGTTATTCTAGACGCATCAGTGAACACTGTGACTGTGAGCAAAGATTGCTTTTCTGGGTTATCCAGGATAGTTATGCCCTGCTTTCGCGATGTCATGAGCAATTATACAGTCCCAGGAGAAGACACAAGCCTGCAGGATGGAATTGACATGTTAAGAGCGTAAGTTTCTGTGTGAAGGTCGCTGGTTTTGTTTGATGAAGAAAACTTACTCCATTAAAAATGGAGGAGACAGTGTGCTGTGTGAGCTCTTGTCGTAGTGATTTTCATGGATATCTTTGAAAAATGGCAAACCGTTGTACATTATTTTTAAAAGCATGACTTTGGCATTATGCGAAATATGATATAACTTGCACAACTTAAAGCAGAAATTTGTCCTAAATCAACAAATCCGTTGTTGATATGTTTTTAATTATCAAATATCATTATAAATACGATGGTAACTATGCTATTGATGTATTTTTAGTGAAAATATGTTTTTAAAGATAAAAACCGAAAAGACGAACAGGCTACGCTAAAAAATTGAAAAAAAATCAAAGGGGGAAAACTCTTCCTCGTAAAACCGGAAGTGACGTCATTGGGAACAAAACGAAACCATTTGTACATAGGGAAAGCACGCAAAAACAGTATAGTGTGTGTGAAAATGTCGGAATTAAGCGACTATGATGCTGAGTCAGATGAAATGCCCATGATAAGAAGGTTGCACAATGTGCAACCTTACGATTTTGAGCCAGAATTCGTGTCTGAGGCTGAAAATACCTCGGATTCATCAACCGATGGCGATGAGGAAGTTGAACGCGGTGCAGGTCATCGAAATTCTGAAAGTCACCAGCAACGCTACAATATCTCGGTACATTTACACTAAGCGCGAAATGCAGTATATTCCGAATGAATGGACATGGTCTAATACTTGTACATTAATACGAGCGTCAGATTATAAGGACTTTATTTTTGCCGAAAAATAGACATTGAAAAAATATATTTAGAGTCTAGTAAGTATAATTGATAAATAAATAAATGTAACAGCATCTAATTTCTATAGTATTCTATATACCATAAGTCCCCGCCGCCTCCAAAACAGTCTATAGTGGTGTATGAGATTCGGATTTGCAGTATGACACGCTCTCCACGTGCCGCCAAATAACAATATACCACACAGCGACTAATCAACTATTGCGGTGCCCTATTGAAGTACAGCCTAATCAGGGTACATACGTCGGTATATGACAAAATCACGCACATTTAGGGAAACGTAGTTTTATGATATGCCTACATTTCCTGTATATTGCAATTCCGTGAGCGGTGCAATACCGCCGCGGCGAGCCGCGTATTGCACAAGACGGATATATGATGCGTGAGAAACTAGTTAGTTCATCGCGCACGAAGATGATCTAAATAATATAGTCAAATGTATTATGAGCACGACATAATGTATTATGTACATGTAGAGATCGAAAAAACAGACCTAACAATTTTTTTATTTAGAATATAAAGTATATATATGCTTGTAAAGCACTTATTTTACTTACTGCATGAGGTAAAAGCCGTTATTGTTGTTGTTTTGCCATACAACATTACTGAACTAATATAATAGCTAGTAACATTATCAAATTTCTGCGTTTTAATAGACATCCATGAAACATTTTGTCATTATTTTCAAATCCAGAGACCGATATATAACTCTATATACATCTATAACACTATTGGCAGAAGAAGGTGTATAATTTAAAAAAAAAAAAAAAAAAAAAAATACAAAATATATATTGAAACAACGACAGTGTTTATTTCACCGAATTCATTTACATTCATATGCTAAACCTTTTTAGCGATCTTTTGAAAAAGACGGCTACATTATATTAGCGCCGTTCACGTAAGACGCATGCATCTAATTCAACAGCTAAATAATCACGATGTACAGATCTAAGACTATATACCTTTCTACAATTTATCATACACATACCCGAGGAATTGCTAAGATAACTGAACAAAAACTTCTATCTTACCTCATTTAATAATTTCTTCCTCACCGCCGGTCGAATCGGCGAATAAAACTTGCTCGGAGACGGCGGGGTTAGGCACTTCTCATTTTTGTAAGAAAATATTGTTGGTATCGCTGTTGTTTTTAATCTGCATGGCCGTCTGGCCTTCAAATTCAATGAAAATGAAACCAAAGGATGGATTTCCCACGAATCCAACTCAAAGTGTTTACTACAAACTCGCGCGTCTTTCGAAGGTTCCCATTTTTTTGACACGACGGGCGATTTTCGTCGACAGCGGTCCACCCACAATTCACATCTTAATCTATCATTAACCTGATTAGGAAAACGAAAAAAACTGATGTTATTAGATTGTCCTTTTTTATGCACACTTTGACACCCAGCTACAGCACACGGCATTTTTAACACGTACCATAAAACTTAATCCTACATAGACAATACTATACAACTCAATGCGACACCGCTGATCGTTTGGTACCAATGACGTCACAGGATCACGTGACACTTACCTGTCTTCAAAAAGGGCGAAACTCAAGCGTGTGCGCTATAAGATAAAATTGCCTTCTGTGAGAAAACGGGACAATCAATAAGTGTAATATTTGAACAGATTGTATATTATATACATATATTTCAGAATATATGCTCAAAAAACACGCTAAATTTCACCTTTAATAATTTAAACATACTCACATGATTAGTGTAGCATGTACGACTGTTTAGTTTGTTTAGTGTCACTGTCAATAGCACATCCGACTCTGAATACGGAGTGACACATTCAATAGCACATCCGACTCTGAATCGTGAGTGATCCAGTCAATAGCACATCCGACTCTGAATCGGGAGTGGCCCAGTCAATAGCACATCCTACTCTGAATCCTGAGTGACCCAGTCAGCAGCACATCCGACTCTGAATCGGGAGTGGCCCAGTAAATAGCACATCCGACTCTGAATCCTGAGTGACCCAGTCAATAGCACATCCGACTCTGAATCGTGAGTGACCCAGTCAATAGCACATCCGACTCTGAATCGGGAGTGATCCAGTCAACAGCACATCCGACTCTGAATCGGGAGTGATCCAGTCAATAGCACATCCTACTCAGAATCGGGAGTGATCCAGTCAATAGCACATCCGACTCAGAATCGGGAGTGTCCCAGTCAATAGCACATCCGACTCTGAATCGTGAGCGACCCAGTCTATAGCACATCCGACTCTGAATCGGGAGTGATCCAGTCAATAGCACATCCGACTCTGAATCGGAAGTGGCCCAGTCAATAGCACATCCGACTCTGAATCGTGAGTGACCCAGTCAATAGCACATCCGACTCTGAATCGGGAGTGATCCAGTCAATAGCATATCCGACTCTGAATCGGGAGTGGCCCAGTCAATAGCACATCTGATTCTGAATCGGGAGTGGCTCAGTCAATAGCACATCTGACTCTGAATCGGGAGTGGCCCAGTCAATAGCATATCCGACTCTGAATCGGGAGTGGCCCAGTCAATAGCACATCCGACTCTGAATCGGGAGTCCAGTCAATAGCACATCCGACTCTGAATCGGGAGTGACCTAGTCAATAACACATCCGACTCTGAATCGTGAGTGATCCAGTCAATAGCACATCCGACTCTGAATCGTGAATGATCCAGTCAATAGCACATCCGACTTTGAATCGTGAGTCGCCTTGTCAATAGCACATCCGACTCTGAATCGTGAGTGGCCCAGTCAATAACACATCCGACTCTGAATCGCGAGTGATCCAGTCAATAGCACATCCGACTCTGAATCGGGAGATCACGGGTTCGAGCCTCACTGGAGCCAGCGGGGTTTCTTCGATGTGTCCTTAAGAAAGAGCTTATCAATTCATTCATTCATTCATTCATTCATTCATTCATTCATTCATTCATTCATTCATTCAGTCAGTCAGTCATTCATTCATTCATTCATTCATTCATTTCCATCCATTCATTCATTCATTCATTCATTCATTCATTCATTTTGTCAGTCAGTCAGTCAGCCTGACTAGTCAGTCAGTGAGTCACTCAATCTATCATTGCTTGAATTTCTTTTATTAAAGCGCCATAGCAGCTTTATTTAACTGCGCAACAGCCAACCCAGAAAAGTCTATATCAGACATATCCGAATGTAGTGGGTCTTCATGGAAAGATGTAATCTTCACGACCGCCATGATAGGAAACTCCGCTCCTGTAGGTGGATTTGACGCACGACTGTCTCAAGAACTACTGAATGTTATCCAGGTTGCTATCTATAATTTGTGTTATGCCTGTTTATACGCTATTTTTCATGTCTACAAAAATGCCTTTATCTTGACCGTTCCGATTTTCACTAAAAAATGACAACCTACATACACGTCTATATGTACCTTGAAATAATCAAATTTGTAACAAATATCTTGGCTATCGAAACACCAATAATACTTTCATACGGTACTTTTTAATGTGTGATGTTACTTATATCTTGTCTATTGTGCAATGTTTGATCTGCGTTGTATATTTATTATACTTGTTTTCAGGGTATGCTGACAAGCTAACTTTTCTCGAGATGGTGGGATAGCCAAACATCAGAGCTCTGAGCATGATAAAAATTAAATGTAATTGATAAGTGAATAAATACAGTAGAAATTATAATTCCTCTTAATGTCTATAAATGGAAATGTGTGTACGGTACAGGTGTACCAGATAACAGTGAAATATTCATCAAACATTAAAATAAGCAATTGCATTTAAAAAATCTAATAAAATTTTTATTTTTTAACTTCCTGGAATTTTAATAATTAAAACTGCAGAATGCGGATTTTAATTACTCTTCAGTATGTTAATTATCTTATTGGTGCAGTTTAATCAACTATTTAGTTTAACAATAAAACAGAAGGTATTGAACTGTCCATAAACTTGTTATAATGATATGCATATGCAAGTTGTTTAGAAATAAAGCAGGCGCCGCGAGTTTTAAAAGACACCATCAAGATAACGGTATGTCCTCTCTATATGCAATCTGGAAGAGAATTGGTGTCAATCCAATAAAAAGTAAAACCATCAAAGTGTGCTTCAGTTTCATATAATATAGGTCCTTTTTCACTTCTACGCGACGTTTACGCACGAGAAAGATAATTGCAATGTCTGTTAAGATTCTACGGACTGACCGGCGTCAGATCCTACTTCACAAGTTGTTTCTTCCCATGCCATTCAACGATCGCCATCGATACACTCTTTCTTATTTTTTCAACTAAATGTTTATCAGAGACAGTCATCGGCTTAACCAATCGAGGGTCATCTTTCACTGACACTCCTCATTGAATTACTGATACTGACTCAGACAATGAGGTGAATCTAAATATATATACGTGCATCAACGTATCTGAAGATCGATCGCACTGCTCAAGATCATGAACTTAACGTTTTTGTTCATAACCCATGACTGCGTGAGATACTGATGGACTTTGATCACTAGCTATAATTTAACTATGGTCGTTGATCTGCGCATGTCTATTTAAGGAATAATGCGAACTAACGCTAGTTACAGTAGGAACGCCAGCCCTATGGCGTAGGAAAATCTATCAAACAAGGTCACGTGATAAAATCGATAACAAAATGACATTATCGGGAAAATTGGCACTGGTCAGATTTATACACCTTATCTATAAACTGTCATTATGACAAAACACAATCACAGTCGTTGTTAAAGTAATAATATTCATAAACTACACTGGTCGAACATAATTGGTGTACACTTCGTGTAATTCCCATTAATAGTTAACGGTATTTTTCAAAGAATTTAGGTTGTTTTAAGGTTTAATTTGCCGACAATGCGCTTTTAAATCAAAATCGATTTATTTCGTCATTTTAGAAGCGAGAAAAAAAACAATTACATGGACGCGTAGATAAAACTTTTCTCTGTCCATATGGAAACTTTTAATGAAATCGGAGACAAGTACTTTTTGTTCCCCAAAATTAACTAACATGACCCACGGACTCAAAGACGGCATAATGCATATATTTACAAATGCTACCGGGTACACAAGAAATGAAATAATTCCAATATTTCAATACATATATTTCAAATGTATATATCCATGCATTACAGATTAAATGTCTGATCTATACATGCTTTTGGTTTATGTCGGAGTGCTCAAAATATGTTTTAACAAACCAAATTGCAACGGTACGTCGGGAACGGAAATGGTGAAAATATATGTTGCAGTGTTAACTTTCTGAATCCGAAAAATTAGCGAAAAAATGAAGTTTTAACAGCGAAAATGAATTATTTTTTATGAAAGTGTTCATTGACATGTCTACTATTAATAACCAAAAGTTAAAGTCAATCAGAAAAAGTACTTTTTTTCCCCAAAATTAACAAAGTACACCGTATTCGCTAAAATATGAACAATCGCCTTTCGAAGTTCACGCGGGACATAAAACCGTGAAATTATGAAATCCTTTTTAAGAGATATGGATTTCAACATTGTTCTGTTTTTAATAAATTATTAGAGTAGAATGTTCACAGTTTATCTCAGGGACACCATTACGGTAGTATCCATGCAACCCCGCCCCTCACCCACCCCACCACCCTACATATCGTATTGATTAAGTTGTATATAGCTGCCAATGCGCAGTTTTAATCAAATTAGATTTATTTCATCATTTTAAAAGCGAGAAAAAAACAAAATCGCATAGATACATCTCTCCTCTGTATATATGTAGAATTCCAATAAAAGGAGACAAGTACTAATTAACTAACAGGACCGTCCTACCCAAAGACGGCAACATTCATTTTAGAAAGACAACCGGCTACAGAAACAATTAAATAATTTCGTTATGTAAACAGATATATTTAAAATGAATGTGTCCATGTATTCTATGCTTTGGGTTTATGTCAGAGTGCCCAATTTATTTTAACAAACAATGTTGCAGTTAATTCTCGAAATCAGAAAAAGCGATAAACTAATATAAGTTTAACAGACAGAAGTATATTCTTTTAACTGTTCGTTTAAAACTGAGGGGGCGACTCGAGTTTTAAAGAAAGCAAGATTGGCATGTGTTCCTTTAACCAAGTAAATATATGACTGATGAGTAACAGACATGCTACTGTCAATAACAAACATTATACAGTGTAGACTCGAAGATTGCATAACATAAACATGTGGACATGACATTTTGTCAATGGAGCAATTGCCAGATTTGTGGTGTTGTGAAACACTGTACGCGTGAATCCAAAAAGTGCGGGTCTGTTATCTGTATAGGGCATATATAGTTTTTTAAACTAAATATATATATATATATAGGGAGAAATATTTGTGAACTACCAAGGACAGACAACCTTCGGACGAACTACGGCAGGGCGCCTAGCTATGACGAGATACACAGAAATCAAGCCTATGCATTCACTCCCTATAAAGTATAGTTGCAACACACATTGATGAACTGTATCTCTACTTCATAACACACTCGTCTGGAGGCACAATTAACATATAGACGCATACATACATACAATTATAGCTCATATGAGTGGGCCACTTGTAAGCGTTCAACCACACACAGCTATACTGAGACAGTGACAATGAAAGGTGCCGGATCTTGGGAATACTGTGAATTCAGTAAATATAATAAAGGGAGATAATTTGAACTCACTGGGATCTCGTAAGAGATTCACGTTCACAAAGCAGAATTATATATAGGGAGAAATATGTGTGAACTACCAAGGACAGACCTTCGGACGAACTACGGCAGGGTGCCTAGCTATGACGAGATACACAGAAATCAAGCCTATGCATTCACTCCCTATAAAGTATAGTTGCAACACACGTTGATGAACTGTATCTCTACATCATAACACACTCGTCTGGAGGCACAATTAACATATAGACGCATACATACATACAACTATAGCTCATATGAGCTCATATCAATATATATATTATTATTTTATATTTATTTTCATGGTTGCATATCTGTCCCAGAACGCAGTAAATACTGAAACAAATACTGAATATACATGTGCGGTGTGTTACGATCTTAGTATTTAAAAACAGACATATTAAACATTTTCCTGAAAATATATAACGATGATAAATACTATATTCATAGAATTATTTTTTCATGAAAAAAAAATACATGTTTGTTTTCGCAGTTGAAATTTACAATATTCTGCGAGTATTGTTACTTTGAAATTTGAATAGCTTTGTTTTCATCAAATAGCATGTTTTGTTTGTTTTAATATTTATTTATTTTAATTTATGATTTTAAAAAAAATGGATGATCGGAATATATGTCTTACAAACTTTTGAATCCTGTAATTTAACAACAAGTGCTTTGGTTCACAGGCGACAGTATCGGTGAACAAAACCACTTGTTTTACTGGATTCAACATTGTGCAAGAAAATATCCATATATTATACCATTAATTTTATAACAGGTGTGATGTAACATATGTGTGTTGTAATATTTATAAACCAGATGTCCACCCCCACTGCTTATCCTTGTTAATACATGTTTGATAGTGGATTTTAGCAGGAACTTGACCTTTGACCTAATAATCAAACGGATCATCCTCGTTTCACTGTCCACCGATGAAGTTTTATGAAATTTGCTTTAGGTGACATTACGTCCCTTACGGAAATTGCATATATGTTACGTATATGTCGAGATCTATGTTGCTTATATGTCAAGATGTATGTTACATATATGTCACTTATACTTGGCTTATATCTTTCACTTATAAGTGACATATATTGATTTTAAATGCAAATGAGATCTATGCCGCTTATAAGTATGCAAATGAGATCTATGTCACTTATATGTCCAGATAAGTATTGCAGTTCACTTATATGTCACATATAAGTGACTTATAAGTGGCTTATATGTTTAGCTGGGATGTCAATCCTGTACATATAAGCAACATATAAGCCACTTATATGTCACATATAAGCCACTTATATGTCAATTATACTTCACTAGACAGAAGCACATTTAGTTTCTTGACCACCTGCAGGGATTGATTTCTAGAATCTGCAAGGTCATCCACTGATCTTGTTTTCTGTGGTTTCCTGCCGCAACAAGATCACTGCTTAGCGGGGCATACATATGTAGCCTAGCAGGGCATATACGCCTGTGGTTGTCAAGGTTAAACCTATTTCAAAGGGAAATAATTTTAAAAAATCACAGTTATGGTACTTTTTTCGTAATTAACACATATTCATTGGCTCATGTTGAAAGATGTGTGCAAAGTTTCATTGTTATACATCTAATACTTTGAAAGTTATTAGTCACAATCACTTGTAAAAGGCAGTTAAACTTGTTTTCAAGGGGTGAACAATTCAAAAAATATGAACCATAGTTATTGGCCTTTATTAGATGCATACATTGGATCATGCTAAAGATGTTTACAAAGTTTCATTGTTGTAGACCTTATACTTTCAAGTTATTAGCCAATCAGTTGTCAGGCAAAAAGTTAACGGACGGACAGACAGATGGACTGACAATCGCCAAGACCTAATATACGTCCCTAAGGGCGTAAAATATGTGAAGAAAGAAGACAGAAAGCGTTTAAACTTTGAACATAATATTGAGGTTTAATTGGTATCTTCTTTTTACAACACAGAACTTCAGCAGATGTTTCCTCCGCAGGGCTTTGATCCAGCAACCACCTGTAATCAAAGAAAATATTATAAGGAACATATTAAATTACATAAATGGTTTTGAAATATATAAAATATATACTTTTCAAAAATCAGCTATATATCTAGCATATTCACCATTATGGTTTGTCTGAAATGAACAGAATGGTGTTTTAGGTCATTTTAAACCCCTGTATGGCCATATGACATTTTTGTGGTAGACATACCATCCCATTGTTCCTGGGTAGAACCAGTACTATAAACTTCTCACCATCCGTAAGAAGCGACACTTCCTCCTTGGACAAGTCTAGCTCCCAGGGGGATTTGAACCCACAACGGTGAGAGGCGAGAAAGCTTCAGTCGTATCGTCTTTTCATGGAGGCACTTATTAAAATGCATATGAAGAGGAAAAAGGAATTCGAGTTAAAGAGATGTAAATATATATATCAGCTTTACTCCAGCTGTTCCTGAAAACATGCACGCCCCAAAGACAGCACTTTTAAAAACATATGTAGGGGTAGTTCCATTAATTCCTTCTGTAGGGGCTAAATACAACAAGAGGTCAATGACCTTGAAGCTCTACTGATTGATTTTGATTTCAGGAAGTAGTCCCTACAGACTTGTTTTTTGAAAATCTATTTTTAACCGTGGCGGCCATCTTGAATTTCCGGCCGACCTGAAATTTTGCTAAGATCAATAAGACATTAAGAGCAACATTCCTGTGAAGTTTCATGAAAATCCGTCAGGTAGTTTCAAAGAAGTAGTCGCTACAAGTTTTCATTATATAACTCTATGTAAACAAAGCAGCCATGTTTAAGGTCAAATCACAACGATTTTCGACAAGGACCAACATCATGTCATACTGATCATTTTAGAAAAAGTCCCATATCAATATCTCTTATTGTTTTGAAGAAGTAGTCGCTACAAACTTATTTATTTTAAATCTATTTTTAGCTGTGGCGGCCATCTTGAATTTCCGGCCGACCTGAAATTTTTCTAGGTTCAACTAGACATCAAGAGCAACATTCCTGTGAAGTTTCATGAACATCCGTCAAGTAGTTTCAGAGGAGTAGTCGCTACAAGTTTTTACTATATAACTCTATGTAACCAAAGATGGCCACTGGCAGCCATGTTTAACGTCGAATCAAAATAATTTTCCACAAGGATCTACATCATGTCATGCTGATCATTTTAGAAAAAGTCCCATATCAATATCACTTATAGTTTTCAAGAAGTAGTCGCTACAAACTTATTTTTTAAAAATCTATTTTTAGCTGTGACGGCCATCTTGAATTTCTGGCCGACCTGAAATTTTTCTAGGATCAATAAGACATCAAGAGCAACATTCCTGTGAAGTTTCATGACAATCCGCCAAGTAGTTTCAGAGGAGTAGTCGCTACAAGTTTTTACTATATAACTCTATGTAAACAAAGATGGCCGCTGGCAGCCATGTTTAACGTTGAATCAAAACAATTTTTGACTAGGATCAACATCATGTAATGCTGATCATTTTAGAAAAAGTCCCATATCAATATCACTTATAGTTTTCAAGAAGTAGTCGCTACAAACTTATTTTTTAAAAATCTATTGAATCTTGAATTTCCGGCCGACCTTAAATTTTTCTAGGATCAATTAGACATCAAGAGCAACATTCCTGTAAAGTTTCATGACAATCCGCCAAGTAGTTTCAGAGAAGTAGTCGCTACAAGTTTTTACTATATAACTTTATGTAAACAAAGATGGCCGCTGGCAGCCATGTTTAACGTTGAATCAAAACGATTTTTGACTAGGATCAACATCATGTCATGCTGATCATTTTAGAAAAAGTCCCATATCAATATCACTTATAGTTTTCAAGAAGAAGTCGCTACAAACTTGTATTTTAAAACTCTATTTTTAGCTTTGGCGGCCATCTTGGATTTCACATCAACATAAATTTTTGCTAGGATCAACTAGACTTTATGGGCAACATTTCTGTAAAGTTTCATGAATATCCATCCAGTAGTTTCAGCTGTGAAGTCACTACAAATAAAAGTTTACGGACAGACAGACGGACAGACGGACGCCGCACCACGGCATAAGCTCTGCTGATCTCTGATCAGTAGAGCTAAAAACAAAACAAAAAACATTTCTATAATATGGGGTTGTCTATTGGGTGGAAAAAATGCTTCTTGATGTATTTTTCATGCAAACTCTAACCCAATTAAAATAATCTTAAAATGCATGCATTCAGTTTCGAAAAGCATGCTGTTGACGGTAAATATCCAGTGAAATTTTAATAATGCGGGGAAAAAAAGAATTCCCACAAATTAATTCACGAACGAGAACTCTTTACCAATTTCGTACGCAAATTGATAGTGACATTGTAACTATCGTACTCATACTCATTTTGATTTTAATAGTACAATCAGTAATGTTTCAGTCCTAGGAAAATAAAAAGTGGCACCTAGTTACACTGATCTTAAGACAAAGTGCCTACAATATCATCAAAGACATTGATTCGGACATTAAACTTGTATTGTTTATCATGTCTGTCATCATCTCAAGGGCATAGCTATAGTGTTCTATAAACCCTGTATCTGATATCAAAATAACATATCGGTAAATCTAAATAATGCTAGCCAAAGTCTTAACTAATCAAATTGTATGTTTCATTCTTATTTAACACACTGACGGTAATATTGTGTGTTTTAAGAGCTAAAAGTTACAGACATTGTCTCTTTAATGGATGTCACATGAGCAACAGATATAAATATTGCAGTGCCAGCGATTACAAACAATAAATAAAACCTTTTAGGTTTTAATCAACACATTTATTACAGCACACTTATGTGGGTCTATGAGATCATGTTTCTACACATACATTTCATGAGTGAAAAAAAGAAGTTTATTTGCTTGTGCTCAATATCTGCTTTAATTATGGACAGTGTCAAGTTACAGTAATAATAAAACTAGCTCAAAACTACTTACTAATAATTGTCACAAAATGTCACGGGTAGAGCGTACTGGTCGTATATAGCTCTTGTATCGGTTACACCCAAAATCTATTGTTCGAGTTGAAACAATTTCACAATATTCATGATCTATTCATGTAACACGTAAAAGCGTGCACATTTTAAGTGGCCACCAGAGAGGCCGTGTCATAAGTTTAGTTTTGTGCTAATGCATGTAAACGTATAGGTATATTATCCTTAAACGGCAAAATTGTATAAGGGCCTCGCGTGTAGATTCAATACTGTAGATTTAGCCACGTTTGTCACGGACTGAACGGGGCAAATAATGATTTGGGCGTAATGTTTGCTATAAAACCCATTGTCTTCTAGCTTTCGCCGGGATCATCGAAAGTACTTTGTTGGAACAGAGATTGGACGGCAAATTTCACAGGCAACATGTGGTTAGTAGTTTTATTAAACTTTTATCGTATATTTGTATTCAGTGGGCGGCGCCATCTTGTTTGGCGGTTACGACATCCGGTTAGCATTGATGTTTCTCAAACATAACTTTAGACTAGCATATGAGTTTGAAGTTACTTTATTAGATGTAATTATTGTAATTGATCATTAATTGTAAAACAATATTAATTTGATAACAGTGGATAATAGGTGCATTAGTTAACGTTGGCGTATAACTCAGTGATTGTAATACACGATTGTTAACATTAGTTAACAATGAGATGAGTGACAAGAATAAATGCGTGCATACATAACTCAGTGAGTGTAATATATGAGTTATTTGATCATGTTTATATTACATGTATTAGGGGCATTGATTAACAGCGACGTACATAGCGTATACATGGCGTTGTAGAATATGTATACATTGCTACTCATCATTAGTACAGCTTACATATATTGATTGAATAATGATTTGTTTGGGTAATGATAATTATGCAAGATTGTTATGTTTGTCAACCGACATCTAAAACGTATGTATAATTACAGCCTAAGCCATCCAGGATATAAGCCATCCAGGATATAAGCCATCCAGGATATAAGCCATCCAGGGTTGGAGTAAGCCATCTAGGTTTGGATATCCAGGAGTGGAGCTAAGCTTCCACGACTAACGTTACAAGCGGTGGAGACGGTCCCCGTACCTGCGCAGCCAGGTTTTACTAACGACAACCCCCGGGACACAAGGTGGGCCCGTTACCAGACCTCACTGGAGGAATATCATTCACAATCTCAGTGGAGATTAACTATCATTGCATCGCGTCATCAACCCTTACAGAAGGCATTTGATGACAATCATCCATTGAATTCGCGCATCATCATCTTCATGAGCTCTCGCGCATCACAGTTATCGCGCTAGATCAACATTGTTATAGATTTAACAACACTTTAGTGTCTTAGACATTCAGTATTTATAACAATACTAAGAACGTCTTAAACGTTCAGGAGAACATTCTTTTCATAGTTCATTTGTGTATTCGCTTGTTTTTTTAGATAATTGTATATATATTAAACATATTTTAAAAGTTGCATTAAACTTATGTAAATGCATTCACCGTCATTGATTCTTTCCTGAGTTAGCCCAACCACTAAGGTCATCCTGTGACAACTGGTGTCAGAAGTGGGATATTGGGCGACTACGGAGGGAAAGAATCAATAAGTGATCTTTATTATGATATACTAAATCTCTACTTATTATTTTAGAATTGTGTACCACCCTCTGATCCATCAAGGCGACTGTCGACGATCACGGCTACTGCTTGGAAGACAAGTCAAGACACGACAAGGGTAGGGTGAGTCCAAACTGTTGTTTTGTCCGTTCTTTCCTTGGCGCGAGGTCGCAGTGGTCTACACGAGTGGGTCTGAGGCACTTTTGCTCAATAATTTGGGTGTTTGTTTTTACCTCCCTGATATACACATAGTATCCAATTAGGTTGGCGAACAAGACGTTCTACTCATGTTGTGACACTCGAGTATACTTTTATTAATGGGAGAAGTAAATATACATGTACATGTTATACACATTTCGATGATTGTTTAACGTTTATGTCCAATATCAAATCAAGATATTTTATGTAGTGTATATGTTTTGTGGAAGCTAGATACTACCTACACATAACCGTTAGTAGTTAGCGCTAGTACAAATGTGTATGTAACTTGTCCTATGATGATGCCCAGGTATTTACTGAGGACACAGTGACTTACCATTAGTAGTTAGGTGAGTAGAATTATTAGTGACGTGTGTATTGTAATTATTGTAGTTAGTAGTCCACAATGTCCATAGACATGACGTCCATAAAGGATCTTACGGAAATGGGAAAGGAGTTAGGGTATGCTGGAGAGGAGCTTAGAACCTTTGTTAAAGACGAACAGGCTAGGGAAAGGGAATTTAGACTTAAGGAAAGAGAATTAGCAAAGCAGGAAAGAGATGAAGAAAGTAGACTAGTTAAAGATAAGCTAGAATTCGAAAGTAGGTTAGCTAAAGAGAAGCGAGATGAAGAAAGTAGACTAGCCACAGAGAAGCTAGAATTAGAAGCTAGGTTAGCTAAAGAGAAGCGAGATGATGATAAAGAGAAGGTAGAATTAGAAAGTAGAATAGTAAAGGAGAAGCAAGAGTTAGAACATGAGAGGTTCGAAACAGATGGTAGACTAGCTAAGGCTAAGATGATAATGGAAAGGGAGCAAAAAGAGTTTGAGCATAAGTTAGCTTTAGAGTTGGAAGCAGCTAAGACACATAGTAAGGAAAGTAAAACTGAAGGGAAAGATAGTTATTCTGGGAAGTTAAAAGGTTCGAAGTTACCATACTTTGATGCTGACAAAGATAACATGGACAGTTACTTGTTACGGTTCGAACGTTATGCTGAGTTACAGGAATGGACCAAAGATAAGTGGGCAGTTCATTTAAGTGCGTTATTGAGAGGCAAGGCCTTAGATGTATTTTCTAGATTACCTAGTTTAGATGCTCTTGACTATGACAAGTTAAAGGATGCTCTTTTAAAGAGATTTGAGTTAACTGAAGAAGGTTTTAGAAAGCGGTTTAGAGCTTGTCTGCCTGAGAAAGGCGAGTCATTTATTCAGTTTATTAGTAGGTCTAGAAATTACTTAGATAGGTGGTTAGAGTTAGGGAAGGTAGCGCAGACTTATCAGGGCCTCATAGATTTCTTGTTGCGGGACCAGCTATTCAATGTTTGTAGTAGAGATCTGTTCTTATTTCTGAAAGAAAGAAAACTAACTAGTGTAGGAGAAATGGCAACACAAGCAGATCAGTTTGCCGAGGCTAGAGGTGGAGCTCATAATGTAGTGTCGAAAGACAGAACTTTTAGAGATAGGCAAGGGGACGATCATAAACAGAAAGGCCAGAGTGGAAACTATAGAGGTGGAGGAAGTTCGATGGGTGCTAGAGGAGGTAGCAATAGTGGTAACATAGGTAGACCTTTTATTCGTTGTCGTCACTGTAATGGGAATCATGCTTCACATGAGTGTAGGAAAGCGGTGAAAGTGTCCGCTGTCGTAGACAACTTTAGTGACAATAGTAGAGTGGACAACAATGTAGGGAATCAGAACCAAGGTTTTAACAACCCATGGAATTTCGGTAGAGGTCGAGGTGGTCAAAACCGAGGTAGAGGTAGAGGCAGAGGTAGTAATAGTCCGGTTATTAAAACCGAGAGTAGTAGCTGTTGTGTTAAAGCGGATGGTGTAATGACGAAGATCGGAACATGTCTCTTTCCGTATGCAAATCTTCCAACGGCAGATGGTAGAGTGAATGGCACGGACGTAATTGTAATGAGGGATACAGGTTGTACAGGTGTGGTAGTTAGGCGTAGTTTAGTTACGGATGACCAGTTGGTAGGTAAACAGTCACCGTGTATGTTGTTAAATAAGTCGGTAGAGCACGTGCCAATAGCGAGAATAGAGGTAGATACACCTTTCTTTAAAGGGACTACAGAGGCACTATGTATGGACGACCCGATGTATGATTTAACGATGGGGAACATAGAAGGTTCAGTACTTCCGGTAATGTCCGATTTTAGAAGTAGCATAAGTAATGCCGTAGAGACTAGAGCGCAGGTTCAGAAGCAAGCTCAGGCTTATAGAAAATTAAAGGTTCCTGCAGCCGTAGGTGACATATCCAAAGCGGAGTTTATAGAAGCACAAACTCAAGACGAGTCATTAGGTCCTTGTAAGGTGAAGGCCAAGGATGGTGTAGTGAAGAAGTGTAAAGGGTCCGGTAGTTGTAAGTTTGTACATAAGAATAGGTTATTGTACAGAGAATTTGAAGATAGTGGTAGTAGACAGTTTCACCAATTAGTGGTTCCTACCCAGTATAGAACGACAGTGCTTAAGGTAGCTCATGAGTCGATTATGGGAGGTCATTTGGGCGTAAAGAAAACGTCAGATAGAGTATTGGCAGAATTTTATTGGCCAGGCGTTAGTGGAGATGTAACTAGGTATTGTAGGTCCTGCGATGTATGCCAAAGGACAGTACCAAAAGGTCGAGTGACCAAAGTACATTTAGGTCAGATGCCACTGATAGATACACCATTTAAGCGGGTAGCCGTAGACATAGTTGGACCAATTTTTCCAGTGTCGGATAGGAAAAATAGGTACATTTTGACCATGGTAGACTATGCAACTAGGTATCCGGAGGCAGTAGCATTGCCCTCAATTGAAACTGAGAGAGTAGCTGAGGCATTAGTTGATATGTTCAGTAGGCTAGGTGTACCAGAGGAAATGCTGACTGATTGTGGGTCACAGTTTACGTCAGAACTTATGGCTGAAGTAAGCAGGTTATTGTCTTTGCGTCAAATCATGACAACACCATATCACCCTATGTGTAACGGGTTAGTCGAACGATTTAACGGGACGTTAAAGCAAATGTTACGGCGTATGTGTACCGAGAGACCCAAAGATTGGGACAAGTATCTCAATGCTTTATTGTTTGCATTTAGAGAGGTTCCACAAGAGAGTTTAGGATTTTCTCCGTTTGAGTTATTGTACGGTAGGTCAGTTAGAGGTCCCATGAGGATTCTTAGAGAGATGTGGGCAGGTGAAGTAGATAGTGATGAGGTTAAGACTACATATCAGTATGTTTTAGATCTGAAGGAGAAACTAGAGGAGACTTGTAAGATAGCTCAAAGTCAGTTAGTTAAGGCAAGTACCAAGTACAAACGGTACTATGACCAGAAAGCTAGAGCTAGGAAGTTTAAGATAGATGACCAGGTGTTACTGTTACTCCCGACCGACAATAACAAGTTGTTATTACAATGGAAAGGTCCGTTTTACGTTAAAGGGATAGTGAACACTATGGATTACCGTATCGAGATAAACGGAAAGTTAAAGACCTTTCATGCGAATATGCTGAAAGAGTATATCAGTAGAACCGATAATGTGCAACAAGGGGTGTTAACCGTAGTTAATGTTGCAGTTACTGAGGATAGTGAGGAAGACAGTAGTGAGGACACTAGTCCCATGTATTTTCCCACTAGTGTAGGCAAGGAGACAGCAGCCGATGTAGACATATCGGGCATGCTTAGTGTAGCAGAGAAACGAGAGGTAAGTCGTTTAGACTCTGAGTGTAGTACTGTTCGGTCCGATAAGTCGAGACCAACAGATGTAGTGCAGTGTAGCTTTAAGCACACTTTAGCAAAGCCGATTAGGGAAACGAGAGACCCTACTCCATTTCGCAAACAGTATACTGGTAATGCGATGGATGCGATGTGTAAAGTTGGAGTTCTTGTAGTGACAGGAAATAGTGTTATTAGTAACCGTAAAGTCGGTGTAATAGACCGTGGAAAGGACAATATTGGGGCAGACTATTTAAGTCGCCGCACATAATGACCGGTTTAATACAATAGTGTATTGCAGTGTATTGTACAATAGTAGTATATGTTACGACAGGGTAGTGTACAATTGTAGAATAGTGTTGAAATTGTAATTACATATTATATTAGGTTATAACTGCAGTGGTAATAGTTAACATACTCAAGCGATTGAGCGATCAGCTTGTACGTTTTGTCGCTCGTTTGCTCAGAAGAATTAATAGTTTCTTAACGTGTAAATATTAATTATCATTTTGTTGAATTTTAAAAGTGTAGCACTTTCTTTAAGTGGGGAGATGTTGTCACAAAATGTCACGGGTAGAGCGTACTGGTCGTATATAGCTCTTGTATCGGTTACACCCAAAATCTATTGTTCGAGTTGAAACAATTTCACAATATTCATGATCTATTCATGTAACACGTAAAAGCGTGCACATTTTAAGTGGCCACCAGAGAGGCCGTGTCATAAGTTTAGTTTTGTGCTAATGCATGTAAACGTATAGGTATATTATCCTTAAACGGCAAAATTGTATAAGGGCCTCGCGTGTAGATTCAATACTGTAGATTTAGCCACGTTTGTCACGGACTGAACGGGGCAAATAATGATTTGGGCGTAATGTTTGCTATAAAACCCATTGTCTTCTAGCTTTCGCCGGGATCATCGAAAGTACTTTGTTGGAACAGAGATTGGACGGCAAATTTCACAGGCAACATGTGGTTAGTAGTTTTATTAAACTTTTATCGTATATTTGTATTCAGTGGGCGGCGCCATCTTGTTTGGCGGTTACGACATCCGGTTAGCATTGATGTTTCTCAAACATAACTTTAGACTAGCATATGAGTTTGAAGTTACTTTATTAGATGTAATTATTGTAATTGATCATTAATTGTAAAACAATATTAATTTGATAACAGTGGATAATAGGTGCATTAGTTAACGTTGGCGTATAACTCAGTGATTGTAATACACGATTGTTAACATTAGTTAACAATGAGATGAGTGACAAGAATAAATGCGTGCATACATAACTCAGTGAGTGTAATATATGAGTTATTTGATCATGTTTATATTACATGTATTAGGGGCATTGATTAACAGCGACGTACATAGCGTATACATGGCGTTGTAGAATATGTATACATTGCTACTCATCATTAGTACAGCTTACATATATTGATTGAATAATGATTTGTTTGGGTAATGATAATTATGCAAGATTGTTATGTTTGTCAACCGACATCTAAAACGTATGTATAATTACAGCCTAAGCCATCCAGGATATAAGCCATCCAGGATATAAGCCATCCAGGATATAAGCCATCCAGGGTTGGAGTAAGCCATCTAGGTTTGGATATCCAGGAGTGGAGCTAAGCTTCCACGACTAACGTTACAAGCGGTGGAGACGGTCCCCGTACCTGCGCAGCCAGGTTTTACTAACGACAACCCCCGGGACACAAGGTGGGCCCGTTACCAGACCTCACTGGAGGAATATCATTCACAATCTCAGTGGAGATTAACTATCATTGCATCGCGTCATCAACCCTTACAGAAGGCATTTGATGACAATCATCCATTGAATTCGCGCATCATCATCTTCATGAGCTCTCGCGCATCACAGTTATCGCGCTAGATCAACATTGTTATAGATTTAACAACACTTTAGTGTCTTAGACATTCAGTATTTATAACAATACTAAGAACGTCTTAAACGTTCAGGAGAACATTCTTTTCATAGTTCATTTGTGTATTCGCTTGTTTTTTTAGATAATTGTATATATATTAAACATATTTTAAAAGTTGCATTAAACTTATGTAAATGCATTCACCGTCATTGATTCTTTCCTGAGTTAGCCCAACCACTAAGGTCATCCTGTGACAATAATGGCATTCACAATCGTGCCGTCTAGTGGTGCCCTTGATTTAGTACCCTTCACACAACTGTTTCTCAGTGTCTCGTCGTCAAAAAACACAATTATCAAAAGCCTTGCCATGGCAGTTCCACTGTTTGTTGCCTTCTAAGGCAGGCATCAAGCTGTGCTACCGATAGTCTCACACCATAGCCAGGAACCAACTCGACTTCATGTGTGCTGGAACTCTAAATGAAACAAAAAAAGAGGTCAACGACCTTGAAGCTCTACTGATAGGTTTTGATAGGGCCTAAAAAAAAAACTTGTGTGTTTCTGGTTTCACCCTGTCAAAAAGTTAGGGTAGGTAGGTAGGAAAAAGTTTTTTTTTTAGATAATTTTTTTAGATATATTGTTCGCATATATTATGCCATTTTTGTACTAAGGCAACTTTTTGATAACCTTTGCAATCCAGATTAGATGCTTAACAACTCTGGCTAATAAAACTATCATTTGAATAAAAAAAAAAAAAATAAAAAAAAAATATTTTTTTAATTTTTTTTTTTTTTTAATTTTTTTTTTTTTTTTTTTTTTCGCTAAAAATATTTAGGGTCGGCGGTGATAAAGTAGGGTCGGTCGGGAAACCGGAAACACACATGTTTTTTTATTAGGCCTAGCTAGATCAGCATTCCTGTGAAGTTTCATAAAAATATGTAACATAGTTTCAGGAGTAGTCGTTACAAGTTTTTACTATATAACTCTATGTAAACAAAGATGGCCACTGGCGGTCATGTTTAATGTTGAATCAAAATAACTTTCGACAAGGATCAACATCATGTCATGGTGATCATTTTAGAAAAAGTCCGATATCAATATCACTTACAGTTGTCAAGAAGTAGTTGCTACAAACGTGTTTTAAAAAAATAAATGTTTGGCCATCTTGAATTTCAGGCCTATCCAAAATTTTGCTGGGATCAATTAGACATCAATAGCAACATTCTTATGAAGTTTCATGGAAATCTGTCAAGTAGTTTCAGAGAAGTAGTCGCTACAAGTTTTTACTATGTAACGCTATGTAAAAAAGATGACGGCCATGTTTAATGTCAAATCAAAATAGTTTTCAACAAGGATCAACATCATGTCATGCTGATCCGACCAAATGTGACCTATATTTCGATAGCTCGAACAGACTAATGGACAAATATATACCCGGACAACATTGTAATCGCTAAATCGAGATCCGTAAACGGGCTCAACAAAAATTAGAACTCTATAAAAGAATATACGCCTGCACTTTATACCTACATTTTTTTTAAAGTATAATAGATTAACATGTTTTTATTACATTTTCATCGGCAAAACATTGGAATTTCTCAGCTAAATATTATTAACTAACTCCGAACACAAAAATAACTAACTGTGACGCCGAGTTGACGTCAATAACGTGGTACTGACGTCAACGTTATCCGCTGATAACGTTCAACAAAGTGAATAATTTCGGTTAAAATCATGCACAAACTGATTTAAAATGTAATAAACAGATTATTTAACTGCTGTGTTCGATTATAGAGAAATCCTTCACTCGATGGCAACATGTTTTTTCACTCACTCATACGCTCTTTCGTGAAAAGAATCACACGTCTCCCATCTCATGAAGAATTTCCATATAATCGATCCCAGCAGTTAAATAATCTGCGCAGTATCATCAGTGAATATTTTTAATTATAAATATTTATGGAAGATACTCCTTACTTTGAAAATGTCAAGCAAGACGTATTTATAGACCGATACTTACAGCTTGATATGTAATAAATGTCGTCATCCATGGAATCGATACTTTCCACTTGCTGGCTCACTGACGGAATATTCTTCTGTGTGTTTGGTGTCATTAGTGAGTTTGTTGGTGGAATATTCTGTGTGTTTGGTGAGCTTGTTGGTGAAATATGTGTGTTTGATATTGTTGGTGTAATTATCTGCAGCCTGTTAAGTGGCATTGCTTTCTGTGTGATTGGCTGTATTTGTGAGGTGCGCATATTATGCTGGGTGTTCAGTGGAATGGATTGCAGTTTGTTTGCAGGTGGCATTGATGATGTGTTTTGCATAAGAAAGTCAATCTTCTCCTCTTAATTTGTTTTTGTTCCATGATTTCAATTTGGGAAGCGCAAGAGCAATCCACTGTTGAGCACTGGTCTGTGATAGAGTTTGCTGTTGACTGGTTACTTGGTCCTTGAATTTTTCTCGTGATAGTCACCAGGCCATTGAGTTAAAAAAAAATAGTCTCGTTTATTTCTTCCTCCCTCCACCTCCAGTCCTTTCCTGGGCATATTTTAAAAACCTTTTAATTTCATCCTCCACAAAGGTCTCCACCACTTGTCTGAAAAGGAAAGAAAGATATATATATGAACAAATTTACTGAAAAGGAAAGTAAGATATACGAATCTGTTTATTTACACATTTAATATATCAAAAGGCCACGGCGTACAACCATTTCATGCCGAGTGAGGAATTTACAAATCGCGTAATGACGCGGAGTTTGGGTGATAAAACTACTCGGCGTGGGAATCGGCTCTCGGCGAACTTACGCTACGATACTTCGCGTATAACGGTTACGCCACGATACTTCGTGTATACAAACTCGGAGTTCGCTGAGTCGAAACTGCACAGGTGAAAGGTGCAACACTTTATTACTGCAGTTATTTTAATGCATAATTATTCAATAACTTTAAAAAAAAATAAAAAAATATTTTTGTTTTTTGAAAATTCGAATGCCCGGATAATGTCACGATAATTATATGGCGGTTCCTATTACCGGCTTCGCGGCGACAACATAAAATATAATTAGTAATTACTATACTGGAAATTACAATTATTATTTAATCGGTGTTTGTAAAACGATTTACGATTCTGCTGTTGATTATTATTATATCGATGAGTTTTTTAGTAAAAATAAGCAAACAAATTGTAAAGAATTCCGGGTCATAAACCTGTTGTGAGTGCCGGGGATTATGGGTATCCAAATTATTTATGTCGGTCTCAGGAGAACTGATTTTTTGACAACAGAAACGGAAAAACGTTTGATTAAATGCATTAAAAGTTTGAAATCCATATTTTTTTCGAAATGTCAGTGATTCATTTTGCTCTGCGTCCCGCGTCCTAGACGCACATATTTTTCTGAGGAAGCATCATTCTTAAACATGTGCGTCCGATGGACCCATTGCTCGAAAATTGTACAAGTGGTAAATAACCGATAGGTTTTGATAGCTAGATCAGCATTCCTGTGAAGTTTCATAAAAATATGTAACATAGTTTCAGGAGTAGTCGTTACAAGTTTTTACTATATAACTCTATGTGATAACAAGAGAACAAATATAACACGACACCGGTTAAAGTAGAACGCAATCACAATGTAGTACGCGTATTCTGATTGGGTAAAAACTATTTGTCATCCAATCAGTAACAACGTTCTACTAACTGTTGGTGTTCGCTAGTATGGAAATCCCTAGACGATGTGTCATGGTCCTTTGCGCTTCTCTGTTGAGATAACAGAATAGAATAGACTAGGAAATCCCGGATGATGAACACAAAATGCCACCGAAGAAAGTTATAAAAAATTACCCACAATTAAAATGTTTAAAGTTAAATTGACACTTGATTGGCATGTCAAACTACTCAGGACTAATTGAACTGTTTAAAGTTTGTGCAGACTGTTTGCAACCATAAAATAAAAAAAAAATACAGAGATTTTTATGATGGTGATTACCCGTTACAGAACCGAGACAACTGCGCCATATAAGCACATATTCTAAAAGAAATACTTTGTAAAACAAAGAATGGTAGCAATATATAATAAGGAATAACACGAAAATGATACAGTTTTGAAACTGTATGCACATATTTGCTGATGTATTACTGAATTGAATGTTGTTTAACGGCTCATCAACACAGTATAGGTTATTTAGAGCCGCCCCAGAGAGAGGGGAAGGATACATAGGAATCCGGGAACCTGCCCTACTCTTATTATCGAATAGATTCCTATGTTTTTTAACGTGCTCGGAGGATAGACCCGATACACGGGACCGCCCGGTTTACGTCCCCATCCGACGGACGAGGCTAAGGGTCTTGCCCAAGAACACACCGACGGAACTCAGTGGCACCACGGAGGATTGAACCCGTGGCCTTCAGTAACAAATCCGCCGCGCTACCGACTTTCAACATATGTGAGTCCCAGCGACTCATTAATGTAGACTTCAAAATGAATTACTGAATGATTTCATTATATTTATCAGTCATGTCAACTTTGCACGGCGTTTGTATTTTTCTGCCAATTGCTTTTTTCAAGCGCGATGTCGGACAAGTTGAAGTTGTCGGAAAATTTAGATCTGTTCCCAAAAAATAAATCGCCAAAGGTGTGAACTTATGGTTAATTGGATTCTACACGGAGTGACTTCGTGTCCTTTCGCCAAATCCAAACTCGGCGAATCGAGTAAAGTGTGTGCTTCGCGTGAGCCGTACTGTACATGTTGCCCTCTACAGAGCTAGATTTAATACCTTTAATTCATACATTACCAATTATAATTTTGCAGAGACATGTGTTCTTGAAGGGAAATTTCCATTCATATTGATTTTCGCCATCAATCCATTTGACATCGTCCTGAAAGAGAATAAGGGCCTTTAAGAGAACAATCATTTGATTCTTAGTATTTTACTCTTTTCACATGTTTTCATACTTCAGCTTCCAGTTGGGTAATGGCTGCTTAAACAATGTTGCTGCAAGACAGATTGATAACCAACCCTTTCAATCTTGCGCGTTATGTACACAAATGTTTAAATGGAAGTTATACAATTTAAGCGCTATAAGGCCTAAAAAAAAAAAAGGTTTGTTTCTGGTTACCCGACCGACCCTCCCGTTTTACCGCCGACCGTAACTTTTTTATGGACCTCCGAAAAAAAAAAAGTCAAGGTGCCCTTCCAAAAAAAATATTTTTTTTTAAAAACTCGTCACTTCTAATTCATGGGATCTAATTTGCCTTCCTAAACATGATGTGATGTTGCAGTTAATGCATAATGAAAGTAAATATTTATAATTTTGTTGTCTGTCTTGGAGAAAAAAAAAAAGCCTACCTACCGACCCATATTTTTTGGGGCATGTAACCAGAAACAAACCTATTTTTTTTTTAGGCCTAACTACTAGAAGCGCTTGTTCAAGCTCATATCAAGATGGATATAAAAATAGCTGGGGCCAGAATTAACGATTGTTTGTTTGCCGTCACCTGACTCAGGACTAGGTACTGCAAAAGTATGGCTGATGGGGTCATTGTCGTATTGTGTACTACAGAAAGGTACCCGGGGTACATATATGTATACAGAAACGTACCTTAAAATCTTTGAATCCAGAACTATCCCCAAATATACAGAAACGTACCCGGACAAACAAGATCTCATTGGCGGAATTGAAACAATTTAGAACTTGTTAAACAACTACTTAAACAATATTGTTTATCATTAACTATTGCACTATTGTTCTTAAAAACATATTTAGGCTGCCATAGTTAGTAATATAATCTAGAACGTATTCATAATTTTGGTTCTATAGTAAAATAAAAATCTTTGGCAGAGTAAAAAGATGATAATTTTCAAGATTCAATTTTGAAAGATACATATTTTGAATCAATTTGCATAAATGTGTATGAGATTTGCAGTGTTTCAAAATAATCACACTGTAAATACCTAAATTTTAACAGTAAACTTGGTTGAACATCAAGGATAAAGACCGAGTTTATCACCTACCAGAATTTAGAGGTGTCTCAAATTTCTACTCTCGCGAGATTTTGTCATTTATGTATATTTGGTGGCCTTTCTGGATTTCGATAATTTTCGGGTACATTTCTGTAAACATAAATGTAACCCGGTTGCCTTTCTGTAGTACCCAGTACGACAATGACCCCATCAGCGAAAGTATGCTATCTTTTGGACGGGATATAAGCCTTCGGCACTGTGTGCAGGGAGAGCCACACACATTGCATGCAAGATCTCACCGTAATTCTTAATTCAAGTAGCAATGCAAAACCCGATAGGTGGCGCCGCGTAAGCTATATTTAGAATTTAGGAATATCCCAACCTGGAGTTGGGTACTTCAAATTACGCATCTTTTTAGTACTAAGACACTAAAAAGTGGAACTTTTTATGTTGAATATAGGAAGAAAACACTGCATACATTACGTAATTGACCTCACGGCTTTTGTTATTTATTGGTAGATGAAAAATAAATGGAAGCGAAGTGCGGTTTTTGGAAGTTCAGTATTAAATCGGATGATTACGCTCTAGTTTATGTACAAATAAAGTACTTCAATAATTAATCTTCAATTTGTATTATATTTAATCTCACAAAAAATGACGTACTCGTGGTGTATTTGCGCATTTTTCAACACCTGCTAACATCAGAAAAGACAACTCTTGTCATGTGACTGTAATGCGCATGCGTGGTACTACAAACAAGATCGTCTTTTTCGAGTCTTATTTCGGACTAGAAACTTGTTCCCACTAATAATTCTCATGAATTCTTTAGTGAAATAACACTTTAAATATTTCATACACATGTTATCATTCACCACGAAAGAACTTTTGGCTTTTTTAGGCTAATTTACTCATTTTTCAGAATTGTTCAAATTTGACCTTGACATTGTCACGATAAGTCATGTAGGCCATCTAACGCGAGTACTCATTTGTTTACATAGCAAAGATGACGGGTTTAACACCAACTTGTGAAAATAGTAGCACATATTTAAAAGAAAAAGGGAAAGAAACATTTATTTGACACATTACTTTGTAAATAAAGATCTGCATGACTTCATTGCAAGGAAAAAACAATATTTATCAGCTAGGTTGCTTTTTTCAGAAAAATTGATAAAAAGGCTTATTCATTTTGGCAATTGTAGGACACAAAAAATATTTTTTTTGCATGTGGGGTGGTTCATAAACTTACTTTTTTTCCCTCAATGGACTATTTTGATGATACTGTTTAGAAAATACTAATCAGTTTCCCAATATTTTCTAATTTGAAAAATGCGTTTGCATTGCTAATTCAAGCATTCTTAGACCCTAAATCTTTTTGTGTGTGGCTTTTTAAGCAGATATCAAAATCGTAAAATGAGCAGGCAAGGTCAGAGAATGCTAGGATTATGGTGTGTGGTATGGTGGTGGTGGGGTGGGGGGGGGGGGGGGGGAGAGGGAGTGGCGGAGCATAAAACCCTTCCTCCGAAACGAGGCTGCATTGATAATCAGAAACTGATTGTGTGCAGTATCTAAAAAGAACATTACCGTCAAGAGACTGGTCGTTGGAGAATATCTTTTGAAATAAGAAAAGAAAAACTACAAAAAAGATGGGCCCATTCCAACGAGTACGAAATCGATCGGGATTCGTTATTGTTCACAAATATTTTACACATACTTTTCCCATCAAACAAAGTAATACCGACTTACCACTTCGAACTTGATCACCGACGCTTATGGAATATCGAAATAACTGTACTAAAACGATTTTATACACACATTTTTCTTTGTAAACAAGACACAATCTCAGTTTTCCGCGTGAAATTTTATATCCCTGCATTTGATTGGCTGGCTCAGCATTTCCGTTAGTGGCCTCCTAGCGGATATCCAGGGGAGGAATAGAATAGAATAGAATACCTTTTATTTTCAATTATGGGCCATCACTGGCATAGTAATCACATAATAATTTTGACATATATGCATGAGGTTATAAAATAACAAAAGCCTAATTCTGATTATACAACACAATTAAACATAAGTAAACATCTAATTATATAAGGCATAAAACAACAATAACAGTTTATCAATTCAATTCAAGAACTTCAACAAGTTCTTAAATTACAGCTGTTAAGTGCACATTATATTTATGAAAAATCCATGATTTTTAACACTAACATGACAGACCTGTTTTGTTACTTATATTACAGTTCAAATGATTAAATATCATGCTGTTCTATTGATTATATATTCGTCTTCATTACAAAACAAGAAAGCAAACTGATTTGCATTGAAATTTTTACATGTATTAGAGATCTCTGTTGTAAATTCATTTCTTACTGAAGCATATTTTGGACATTCCAACATGAAATGAATTTCGCTTTCAATTTGATTAGTATCACAAAGTTTACAGAGTCTGTCTGTTAATGGAATATTCTTGTACCGACCAAGTTCTATTTTGAAGTTTATGTGCGCTTAATCTTATTTTAATAAGACAATATCTAACCTTAGGATCCTTAACAACATGTAGCATAAGTACGCAGTTTTCCAGTATTACCCTCAACACATATACTGGAGGTAACATCTGTTATAAACTTCCGACTTCGAATCATTAGGATAAACGTTTTACGGGTTACGCTGCCTTTGCAATATACGACATTTTATTGTTGCAATTAGGCCTAACGTACGTTACTTGCAAAACGAATACTTGCAAAACGAATTCCGCGGATGCAATTCGTCAATATATATGTAATTAAAGAGGACATTTAAGGAGTACAGTATATAATTCTGCAATGATTAATGGCGTTATCTATCACATCTTTTATTTACCTACACCTCGTTAAACAATTATATGATTGATATATCATATATATATATATATATATATATATATGTATATATATCCACAATGTTGAAAGGTCAACCTTTTATCAACGTCTATACAACGTTACAATTCTAACGATGTTCCAACGTTGAGAACGGTAACGTTGAATCAACGTTGATACAACGTCAGTACTCATATCCATACAAGTTGATGGTTGAAGGTTGAATAGGGCAACGTTGATTCAACGTTGAAGTAACGTTGATCGACGTCGTGACCAGAATCCAACAATATCTCAACGTTGAATCAACGTTGTGTGCCCACTGGGCGGGGCGCTTAAAGGGGCGAATACGGTACATTGTTTTTAAAAAAAAATGCAAACTAGTTAAAAGTTAAGAAACTACTAGATTAATAATTTGAAATGTAAAGTTCAATGACTGATAAATACTTTCAGATTGTCGTGTATCCCTTTAATGTGTGTAAACATTGGTGTATTGGGATTATACCGTTTAAGTTTGATAAACAGACTGTCATGATGTGATTAAGAGGAAATAAGTGCATCTGTTGTCATCTTTACCAAAATATTCTGTATGCACTGCTGTACCATGCAATGGTAAATAAATGATAAAAATAAAAGTTTGTATTAAAAAAAATTTTTTATCTTAAAACCCGTTTTAAATGCATGTTGAATGTCTCCGAAATCTGGTAATAATGATACCCACATTGTCATATCAAACTGTGCAAAAATTGAAATTTCAGAATTTGTAAATATTTCACTTTATTTTGGACTTAGCAAATTACAGACATCGGCAACTAAGAAAGTGATTAGAAAATGCCTAAGTTCTCACTTATATGCGGTAAATGTTGTATACAGCACTCCTGTACAACTATTTGACCTATGTCAGATCCGCATATAAGTGACATATATGCGAGTTATATGTCAAAATCAGCTTGACTTACACTTGACATATACATATAACTCACTTACTCAGGATTATATGAGACTTGTAAGTGAAGTATAAGTGACATATATGTCGCATATAAGCCGCATATAAGTCGCATATATGTTAGTGTATGTAGATTCGGTAAGGGGTGGCTACGGCTTATTTCGTTTAAGCAAATACAGATTAGCCGTGGGTGGAGCTTACTATAGTTTTATCGACACATGTAATTTGTGGGCGGAGCTTATCGATCTATTTACAATCAAGTCTACTAAAAGATCGATAATTGTCTCTGTATTTATATTACAAACTGAATTAAAACATGATATACATGTAGTGAAAAAGAAGGAAGCCTCAGTCATTTTGTGAGCGGCGTTTAATAATTATAAACTATCATCGGCGTTCACGGATTATACTAAAGTGTTTAAAATTAAATGCGAACCGCAAACTGTTTCACAGTACTGAGTGGTAATGGTTTATAATTTATCAATAAACACAGACCTAATAACTATTAATATGTCTGTGATATAAAGCTAGAACTATTAAAAAAAATCGGTAAACGTGTCCATTTTAAAATTATAGCCAGTATATATTACTGTATCTTTTCAAGTTTTTTAACAAACTGGGTCCCCCTATTCGTCGAAAGCGCGTGCATCGCTGTTATATAAAAGACACCAGTGTAGACCAATGATTTATGTTTATATTACTGTTTAATCGTGTGCATATTTGTAGACACAAATACAGGGTCTACTCAAGCCACGCGCGCTACCGATCAATGACACATATCGCGATCTTTGAAGATGCCGCCTGTCACCAGGGCTTTATATGCTTTAATTATCAGCCCAGCTGTCACGTAGATACTTATCAGTGCAAATGTTTACCACAATTATGACACAACACATTCCTTTGATCATTTACACGTCAAGCCTTTCGACGTGTCAACCTGGTATATCGCCCGGTTAGATGTTTACAGAATTATAGTAAAGAAACACACGGAAATCTTGAAATGTTTATCAAGCATTGAAATTAGCGTTTCAATTTATATATCCAGTATCATTTTAACCCTGCTTGCATATACATGTAATTAAAATAATAAATAATATAGTTTTGAGTTTTCATTTTTTTATCTTATCCTACCATAAGTTAACATAATTATATTATTGGTGCAATATTATCAACAGTTACTAATATGCAAAAATAATTTTCTCTATACTATTCGTATACTTAATATTAATGATTGAACAAATGAAAGTTATGTAGAAAAATTACCGTAACGCCGTGAGTTTTTTTTAATCAAGATAGCCGTGTGTCCCTTTAATAGTTATCGCCTAGCCTATAATGCATTATTTAAAGAGACACATGGACTCTTGAAATGGGATTAATCATCAAAATAATCACGCCGGTTGATTAACCCAATATCATTTTGACTTGAAATTTGCTCGCTTCTACATTCTCACTTGTAAATACGCATGTTGCAGATACGTTGATCATACGTTTGTATCCATTTGACGAATTAAACCAATTGTAATGGTGTGTTATTTAAGGATTATAGGCCCTCCACCCCTTTACCAATTTAGAATGCGCTACGTCTAAACCACATGCTTTCATTTCGATGGACATATATATAAAGAGAGATAAGTTATATATATGTACATGCGTGTGCTATAACACTATCTCGTCTTGTCTCTTTCTGTTTTCTTATCCTTGTTATTGTAATGAAAGCGATCTTAGAATTCTATGAAACGGGCCTTATTCCAACGACCGGCTCCATCATAAGCATGAACAATTTAAGATAATGCAATTATTCCGCCTATAATTTACTCTAATTTAGCACGCTAAACAGTAAACGTATAACTTAACAATGGCGCGGGTTTTGGGATGAACAAATTATGACGTCAAAAAGAAGGCGGGTCTTATGTTTTCGGTCAGGAGTTGCGTTCGTACTAATGGATATTTTTACGTCTTAAACACATATGTAAACCCTTCAAAAATATACAAACGATATATTATGCATTTCAAATCAAATATATTTCGATACAATCAAAGGTTGGGGCCACTGAAGGCAGATTAAGAAGATTAAAATGAAGACCCCAAGGTACCCCCGTTTCGCCATATAAGCCAAGATGCGACCTTGGGGTCTTAAAGATAAAGCGGCGTCCACGTAATGAAGAGGAAAAACTGTATGAGCAAGACTTTTCATTTTCCGGTCATGGTAACTGACCTTTCAACTACTGACAACTTCAACATAAACAGGGATTATCATTTCACCAAAGGCAGTCAAAGTATGACGTTTTATGAAATTAGCTTTAGAGAAAGTAAAAAAGAGTTTCATTGCGGACACGATTTTTCATGATCAAGTCAATGTGACATTGACCTTAGATTTACTGACCTCAGTATTAATAGGGATCATACTCTTACCAAAGGCAGTCAAGCAATGACGTTTGAATATATTTACTTGAGGGAAAATAGAGTTACGGTGCGGACAATGGTTTTCATGATCTAATCAGTGACCTTGACATTTGATCTCGAACTAAATAGGGGTCATTCTCTCACCAAATGCAGTCAATCCATGTAGTTTCATGATACAAGTATTTGCTTTAGTAAATAAGGAGTTACATTGTGGCCAAGGTATTTCATGATCGTTTCAGAGTGATATTGACCTTTGACCTATTAACCTCAAAATCATCAAACGGTGCAATAGTCTTATCACAGGCAGTCAACCCATGGCGTTTCAAGAGACTTCATTCAGGAAAAGAGAAGTTACAATGCGGACAATGCGTTTTATTATCCGGTCAGTGACCTTGACCGTTGACCAACTTAAAATCAAAATGATCACCCTCTCGCCACAGGCAATCCATCCATTAAGTTTCATGAGATTTGCTTTAGGGAAAGTGGACTTACATTTTACAACATTTTACATTAGCATGTTACGGTGACAATGACCTTTGACCTAATGACCTCAAAATCAAAAGGCATCATTCTCACACCAAATGCACTCAAACTATGAATTTTGATGAGATTTGCTTCTGGGAAAGTGGACAGTGCAGTGCAGGCAAGGTTTTTCCATAACCATTATTGGGTCACGGCGACATGGACCTTCAATATTTGATATGTACATACTGATGCTTCGTACAAAGTTTCGTCAAAATCCAACAAGTAGCGCAGACAAGATTTGTGACGGACGAACGGAAAGGCCAAATATAATCTGTCTCACCTACCACTTTGTGGTGTAAGACATAATTATGAAGACAATAGTTTAGTTCGTCTGTATATTTTATTAAGCAAATAATTGAGCGAACATAAACTTAAGCATTGACTCTGGCCAGTGGTGTACATGGAGTGTTCTTCCACACGACGTGCAGCCTGAAAGAAAATAAAGACATAGAATAAAAAGTTAATATCAGTAGAGCAGAGTATTAAATTTGAATCAGGTGTAGCGAGGAGGAGCTAGGCCATGTTTAGGGGAATGGGACAGTTTTAAATTTAATTATTGTTTAACGCCTCATCAACACGTTGTTTAGGTTATTTCGAGCCGCCAAAACGAGAGGAGGAAAGATACATAGGCATCCAGGAACCCTGCCCTACGCTTACTACTGATTAGATACCTATGGTTCTTTAACGTGCTTGGAGAACAGACTCCGATACACAGGACCACCCGGTTTACGTTCCCATCAGACGAACGAGGCCAGCAGGACACATCGAAGTAACCCAGTGGCGCCAGTAAGACTTGAATCCGTGTTCACTGGATTAAAAGTTGATAGTTTATAAACGTCCCTTGACCAACACTGAGTAAATGGCACATACATATCATATTGTGTATCATACGAGTACAAGATTGATCTGACATGATTACAGAACAATTGTAATGTATTTTTCATCCAGCAGTACAGCAAGAATCTATTTTAAGGAAAGTTAAATCTGACAGAGGGTGCAATGCTCTATAAGCCATTTTTACTAGAAGGGGAATAAAAAACAACTCTTGCCAAAAATCTAAAATTGTTAAATTGTACACGTTTTGTTTATAGGATATTTTACTTTAATGACTTAGTAAGGTCATTTTACATGGGGAGAAAACATTAATATACAATTATTTATTTTCTCTCTTAAAACCTGGTGATGCCGCTAGTTTTAGAAATAAAACACGATTAAATAGTGCAGCTGAGTAGACACTTTTGTAGATGTTTGGTCTGTTCTGATGTGAAAATGTGTAAAACAGACACAAGATTGGAAATTTGCTCTGTGTCCCTTTAATAAATTGGGGACCCATCACATATAACATGATCATATTGTAATTTGTTGATGATAAAGGGACACGTGGCAATATTGAAGTTTTATCAAGCTTTAACATTAGCATCTCCATTTGTTAACCTGGTAACATTTTAAATTTAAACTTGCTTGCATTAATAATTAAATAAAGTGTCAGTTTTCATTTTGTCTTCGTTATTCTATCAAAGACTTAACTATATTATAGGTGCACTATTATCAACAGTAAGTAATGTGTAAATAGTAATATTAATGATTGCACAAATGCAAATTATGCAGAAAAATTGACCGAACTCCAGAAGTTTTAAACAAATAAAGACTGCCTAGTGTCCCTTTAACACAACTTGTTTTCGCATGTATCTAGTACATGTAGTTTACACGAGCTAATATAATAATCACGCTGCATTATCACTGTAAACATTGTTTACTCTAACTTTGAACAGCACCGTGCAAGCATAACACGTGTGGTAATACAAACTCCATTTAAAGAACTACACAAGTGCAAACAATTTTTAAAAAGGCTTCCACCTCCATATGATCCAATGGCATTTAATACGGCTTGACATTCTGAAGTCGTCAGTATCACTGCACTTAGAGCTGCTCAAGGGCACGATTCACATTTAAGGCCTCTCTGAAAACCAACATCAATCCAATGTCAATGATCAAGCAGACACTTTGTTATACATAATGTAACATATTTAAAAAAGAAAAGTAAAAAAGAAGAACTAAATTGAATAAAGCATGAGTACTACTTGTGCTCAGTTACACGGTTAAATCATTCATTATACATGTAAAATATAATGTAGCCTAAATTGGAGATCCATTAAAAACATTGTTCCGCTTTCACAGCCTATTTCCAGCCCATGGAATAGTCATTTCATCTGAGACACATTGGATGCAAGCGTAGTACTTTTAAGTGAAGTATACTTTCTCGAAATTTGGCGCTTTGTTTATTTCGCAACAGAAAGTATCTAGTAAATGTAAATAAATGTAAATTCAAAATCACTTCCTTGCCTCAAAAATCTACTGTACATAAATATGAATCTGACCGATTTCAGTCCAAATGTCAATGGCAGTTTACAGTGTTTCAATGGTAGCTCCATCTACCTGGGGGTGGGGTGGTAGGAGAGGGGGGGGGGGGGTGGGGGGGGGGCGGTGGACATTGATAGCATTTCTACTAGTAATTGTTTTATTCCACGAAACATTCTACAGTTTACAGTACATCCAGTTACTGGAAAGATCGGAGTACACGAAAAACACTTATTGTGATTATGAACTTTCTATTATACAGTATACACCACTTTTTAGGCACTATATTTGGCCAATGTCTAAATATGTACGATCTAAAAGTGGTGTGTACTGTTTATTAACAAACACATTTCAATGACAAAACAAATACCTTGATAATGGACCTCTAGCAGCAGACAGAAATCCCAAATCCAATATGCACCAACATGTCACTTTATGTCACTTGTCAAGTTATGTCACGGTGACCTGTCAACAACACACAGTGACCTGTCAACAACACTGCACCGTGTTGACACATTTCGTCCGATAAGGTATTCGTTTTTACATAATCTACGGTATGAAACACTGTACGCGTATTGTTAGACTCCATAGGTAACCGTAGTGCTCGCCGACGTAGCGCGCCCAATTTCGGGTGTAAAAAATTGGCGTCTGTTTTAACTGAAAATTCGTAAAATAGTCCTTAAAATATAAAGAAATAGTCCATGATCGCGGAGTAAAAATGCAAACAAAACTGATGTTTTATAGGTCCGTGGCGTTCCTACTGTTAAACCATAGTTTCTAAACATGGATACACGTGGCATAGTGTAAACCCTGGAATGTGTGTACTTTATTATATAGATATGCCAATAAAAGCTTAACAACTGAAACTAGAATAAATTCAGGCACAGGAACAAATGTGTAATATATAGTGTCTTGTCTCAGCGAGTTGGTTACCAATTGAATTCAGGCACATGAACAAATGTGTAATATATAGAGTCTAGTCTCAGCGAGTTGGTTACCAATTGAATTCATACACATGAACACATATGTAATATATAGAGTCTAGTCTCAGCGAGTTGGTAACCAATTGAATTCAGGCACAGGAACAAATGTGTAATACATAATGTCTAGTCTCAACGAATTGGTTACCAATTCATTTCAGGCATATGAACAAATGTGTAATATATAGAGTCTAGTCTCAGCGAGTTGGTTACCAATTGAATCCATGCACATGAACAAATATGTAATATATAGAGTCTAGTCTCAGAGAGTTAATTACCAGTTGAATTCAGGCACATGCAAAAATGTGTATTATATAGAGTCTAGTCACAGCGAGTTGGTTACCAGTTGAATTCAGGCACATGGACAAATGTGTAATATATAGAGTCTAGTCTCAGAGAGTTGGTTACCAATTCAATTCAGGCACAGGAACAAATGTGTAATATATAGAGTCTAGTCTCAGCGACTTGGTTACCAATTGAATTCATACACATGAACACATATGTAATAAATAGAGTCTAGTCTCAGCGAGTTGGTTACCAATTGAATTCAGGCACAGGAACAAATGTGTAATACATAATGTCTAGTCTCAACGAATTGGTTACCAATTCAATTCAGGCATATGAACAAATGTGTAATATATAGAGTCTAGTCTCAGCGAGTTGGTTACCAATTGAATCCATGCACATGAACAAATATGTAATATATAGAGTCTAGTCTCAGAGAGTTAATTACCAGTTGAATTCAGGCACATGCAAAAATGTGTATTATATAGAGTCTAGTCACAGCGAGTTGGTTACCAATTGAATTCAGGCACATGGACAAATGTGTAATATATAGAGTCTAGTCTCAGAGAGTTGGTTACCAAATGAATTAGGCAATGAACAAATGTGTAATATATAGAGTCTAGTCTCTTTGAATTCAGGCACATGAACCAATATGTAATATATAGAGTCTAATATCAGCTAGTTGGTTACCAATTGACTTGTATACAACACCGAGATGGGCTAAGCCCATCGAGCTTTTTAAATAAGGCCATATCGAGTGTTTTTTCATCTTTAGCGTCACATTGATTTCTCGAAACCTACCTACCAGGCAGGAAAGAAACAAACGAACAGTCGAGAGAAAAAAGCTGTAATTTTCATCATTCTTTGGAGATTATTCAACTGAAACCATATTCAAACAACAAAACAAGTGATATTCATGTAGTACCATTTTGTTTATTCCAATTAGGAATTGATAAAGTTGATTGTTGTTCATTTGCCTAGTCATTTTATAACTTGTTTTGCGTTGTCGTCGACGCGGAAATGCGTTTCCGATGGTTCTCATATGAATGTCAAAAATGTTGTGTTTTGTGGCCCATACATTCAAAAACTTACCAGTCCATTGACGCTAAACATAGAAAGAAACTTGGTTTGGCACCAACGAGATGAGACAGACTCTATCTTTTTTTTGTAGTATGGTGTACTTAGTGTCATTGTCCGCGCGTTTTGTCCGTTCTCTAACTTCCATAAATTTATCGGACGTATGGTAAAGCTCCTCCCCTTTCAATTTCACGGACCATACTACTGTAAACGGGCGAGGACAAACTAGTGCACTCAGCGGGGTTTGAACTCAGAACGATTGCATGTGAAGCGGGCGCTCTACCGATATCACCATAAAAGCTAGCTCTTTGGCGAGACAGTAGTAAGTTTGTAACTCGCTTATAAACCTATCTATTTACATACACCCCAACTGAGTCCTACTAAACTGCAATGCTATGATAATGTGCTCTGTCTTTGTTAGTTTGCGTATGTGTCTGCCATGTACATATGTCAATATTTGTCTGTGTGTGTGCGCGCGCGTGTGCGATAGTCTGCGTGTACCAGTATGTGTGTGTGTGTGTGTGTGTGCGTGCGTGCGTGCGTGCGTGCGTGCGTGCGTGCGTGCGTGCGTGCGTGCGTGTGTGGTTAGAGTTTATTATACCAATAGGTTAGAACATGTCAGATATATTACAGATATATTACATTGTGTTACATTGTGTTCCCATGCTTTCCTGATACTCTTATATGGTAAAATAAGCATATTTCACTCATTTTCATTTTGTTCCAATTTTGTCAGTCAGGTCATAGTTTTGATAATATCACTGTTTGAATGGCGGAATATATAACTTGTGATAACGATGCCACCGGTACCAAAGAAATGTTAAAATAAAAACTAGACATATTGCAGAGTTAAAATGAATGAAAGAACACCTTCCGGTCATCATATCCACTAATGATATTTATCATCATGGGACTATTTCAAAAGAACCTACTTATATTTATATATCTACTTTTCAAAAACGTGAATCTAGGTTTCATGGTCGTGGACAAAATACGTAACATCAAACGGAAGTCACGTGTAACAATATCAGTCGCTTATCTGCATACTATTTAAACAGTTTGGAAAGCACTTCTTTGTCCATTTCTTTGCTGAAGTTGATTGATGAGGAAGCAGCCAAAATGTATATTCGTACAGATCCTGTATATAGTACTGCTTCCATAATTAAAAGAAATACACAACATGTTCTTCGACTCCTTATTGACAAAAAACTGACAAAAGTACTATACATTAATAAGGGTATTGATTTTAATGACATATCAAGTATATTTTGCGACAATCATGTTATTAATTCTTGTCCAAAATATTTTTAAAAAATTGGAAAATCCAATATTGTTTTTGCTAAAAGTATAAAAAGCATATTATAAATCGTTTACTAATAGGATAACTTTAACGGGGGTATATATTCTTCTGATAAATAGGTAAATCAGTATAGACGTGTATATATAAACTCCATATGTTTATGCTGTTGGAGTATTCGCAAACCATTTGGAATAAAACTGCTGAACCAATATGTTGATGAACTAGTTAATCTGTTTCTTAATAAATTCCAGTTGATTTTACTGGCCTTTTTATTCTTTGACTTTCGACATTATTATGAAATTAATGTTTCCGAGAAAATGATTTCTTTGTGCGAGGTAACTGAAGAAAGCTGGAAAAGCACACTCATTTCATAACAACAATATGGAATGCACTTGATCCAGATATGCACGTAAACATGTCAAATGTTGCTCAAATTCATTTTGCTCAAATTCTAACTTTTAAATGAATTCGTTTTTTGGAGCATTTTCATTGACCGTGAGTATATATATTGATGCGTCTCCATAAATTATTAATATAATGCTTGACGACATATCGAGAAAATAGCTAACTGGTAAAGTGGAGGTAGTATTTCAAACTCGAAAAAAACTATCGGTGTTTTAATTTTATATATAGTTACATGTAGTATTACTTTTATTATTTTATATACATTTGTAATATATCTATATGTAGATCAAATTCAATACTTGTTTTACAATTTATTTTTCTAATTTATTATAACTTTATAACAATGCATGACAATAATGTCAACGAGCCTAGTTCACATTTCGCTTTCAGCGGCTGTCTCTGTTTCCGAGTTGGCATAGTCGTCCTCCTCCGCCGTATCAGTATTTTCGCCAGAAGACCGTTCTTCGATAACGAAACTAGCTCAGACTCAATAGCAATATTGACCTGTTTAAAAAAACAGTAAATGTGTATAAGGTAATTAAAAAATACCTGAAGTGGATTCGAACCAACAAACCGATGAGGAAAAAATATCGTTTTTGACTAGAGTCACTAACCAACCACTGAGCCAATCTGCCCTACATCTTTGCAATATATAGAGTATGGTCTCATCTAATTGGTTGATTTAAATATCGAGATGGACGTAGACCATACTCTATTTGCTTTGTAACATGTGCATTTCAACTGTCTGCCAAACTCTACCTTCCAATAACTGGTAGATTGAGTACATCCTTTATTCTAAAAGTGTTATTTTCAATTAAACGATTTACACCAGTGCAAATACAAAACGAATTTCAGTGACCATGCTGCAAGTATATCCTAATGATGTGTTGATGTTATTTATACCTGTACTCCCCCGTATTTATCTATAATTGGACTTCTGTTTATGTACAAGCCAGATTCGATTTGTTTCAACTTCAACAAACAAGTTCTGACCTTAACAGAAAACAACAGCCTATGGAATGTGACTGTAGACATTCTCAATTGTGTTGTGCTTCGGCTGTTCATGTCATCACTGGTAATTTTGATATTATATATAAATATATTTGTCATTTGCTTGATGAAGGTCACAAGTATAGATTGCATTCAGCGTGTCAGCTCGTCTAATCATATATCTATAAACTGGGGGTTGTCGACCAAAATCATCAAAAGCTCAATTTTTTGATTTTTGTGGACTAAAATCATCATAATCATTAAATCATCAAAAATGTGGACTAAAAATCATCAAAATTCTGGACCAAAAAAACATAACATGGTCAATATCTGTCAAAAAAACATAACCTACCTGTCCATGGACTAAAATACATAGCCGGGGGTTGTTGACCAAACCTAAAAATTGTGTGGACTAAAATCACCATAATCATTAAATCATCAAAATGGTGGACTAAAAATCATCAAAATTCTGGACCAAAAAACCATAACATGGTCAATATCTGTCAAAAACCATAACCTACCTGTCCATGGACTAAAATACATAGCCCACCTGTCCATGGCTCAAAAAATATATATATTCTAGACCAAAATATATATATGGCTTCGCCTACCATGGCTTCACCATGGTCCCACACATATAACGCCTAGAATGCTGAAATAAGCGAGGCTTCTGGCCCACCGGTCATCTCGCTATAACTACAGCCCATTGGAGCACAGGGAATTTAAGGTGTAGCTGGTCCACCGGTCATCTCACTATAACTACAATATGTATTTTGGAGGTTCTGAACCATTATTTCTTTTTTATATAAATTTTTGTAACTCTATTAAAAAAAAAATATATATATATATATATAAAAAAGAAATAATGAATACTGTTTTAGGAGAATTAATGCACCTGTTTAAAACAGGTGTAATAAATAGTCAAACACTATCGGTTGGTATAAATGCATTAAAAGAAGTTCCAAAGGAAACTCCAAAAGAGGTTATTCAACCAGTTGAGTCTAAAGTGCTGGAAAGTGTAAGACCAATACCAGCACCACGAGTTAAATCAAGAATTCCAATCCCAGCTCCAAGAGTTAAACCAATTCCGGAACCAAGAGTTAAACCAATCCCAGCTCCAAAAATGAGTACGGAAAACGTGAACTACATTTTACAATTACACCGGGAAGGAAGAATTAATGATGATCAGCTTAGAACGGGCCTAGATGCTGTTCCAAAGGAAACTCTAGAGGTTAAATCTCAAACATTAGAAAATTTACATAGAGACGACGTAACAAAAAACTACGTAAACGAGAAAAGCAGAAATATGATAAACATTATGCTAAATTACGAGAGAATGTTATAAATGAATTGAAAGAGTTTAATGATAGAAAATCTAAAGAAGAATTAAAACTGGTTGACAAACCAAAATGTGGTTATTTCAAAGCATACGTGATGTCTGTTAAGCAATACAAAGACCCTGAAAAACTATGTCATGATAAGAAATCCATTATTACAAAACAAATCATTAAAGAGCTGACAAAGATGAATGGATTAAAGTTTCAATTAGGTCTCACTGTAAAGCTCTTCAAAGATAATGGTGCTACCAAAATATACATCACACCAGCATTATTCAGCAACCAATATGCAATTTTAAACTCTGAAAAAATAAATGAGTTTTACGATGAAGCATCCGAAAACATACCACAGAGCCTGGAAAGATTTACAAACACAGCATCAGGATTGGAAATTGACCACTGTGATAATCTTTACTTAAATATTGCAAAGTACGAGCCGTTAAAAGGTTCTTCATATATTCCTTTGCCTAAAGCAGTGGCTGATAAGAAAGCGATTATCAATGTAAAAAATAATGATGATCAATGTTTGTTTCATGCAATACATTCTGCTTTAAATCCAGCCGCAGATCACACCGAAAGGTTGTCAAAATATCCTAGTATAGAGTTCTTAAAGAAAAAGGGCATTGACTTTCCTACACCAATTTCTCAAATTTCAAAAGTAGAAAAACAAAACAATCTTCCTATTAATGTTTACGGATATACAACAGGAAACAATAAAAAGGTAACTGTTTTCCCATATAAAATATTAGAACAACCAAAAGATATTGAGCGAATTAATCTGCTTTTAATATCTGAAGACGTTGAGGTTGAAGAAGAATCAGAGAATGATCTAAATAATGAAGAAGGAATCATAGATGACAACTATGACCCTGATGATTATCCCGACAAACCAACAACAAAAATAACAAAATATCACTATTGTTGGATAAAAAATCTGAATAGACTACTCTGTGACCAAAACAAACATAAAGGTCAAACTTACTTCTGTGATCGTTGCCTTCATGGATTTTCTGGAAAAGGACTACTTACCAAACACAGAGAAGACTGTGAAGGTATCAACAAAAATTCTTGCAGAATAGAAATGCCGCAAGAAGGTGGAAATCACACACAATTTAAAAATCATCAAAATCAGATGCATGTGCCTTATGCAATATATGCTGATTTTGAGAGTACAATCCAGCCGCAATCGACTAAATTTGGAAAAAAATCTGAAATTCAAAATGTGCACGAAGCTTGTGGTTTTGGATACCAAGTTGTTAGATATGATGGCAAAGCTGAAAAACCTGTTATTTACAGAGGTGAAGATGTTGTTGAAAAGTTTTTAAATCACTTAGAATGTGAAAAAAACAACATTAATAACATATTTGATCACCCAAACCCATTAATCATGACGCAGCAAAATGAGGAAGATCATGAAATAGCAACACACTGTTGGATATGTGAGAATGAAATTGGAAGCGGTAAAGTAAGAGACCACAGGTGAATACAGAGGCGCAGCACATAAAGACTGTAACCTGAAACTGAAAATAAAACCAGGTAAAACAATCATCCCTGTTGTATTTCATAACCTCAAAGGATATGATAGCCATCTCATCATGCAAAAAATACATAAAATGACAGGTAGTATTACATGCATCCCAAACAACGCTGAAAAGTATATTTCATTTAGTGCCCGACAGCTTAGATTTTTAGACAGTTTCCAGTTTATGGCTTCGCCTCTGGAAAAATTGGTTGATGCAACAGACAAATCTGATTTCAAAATTACTAAAAATCAGTTTGGAGGGCAAACAAATTTACTTCTGCGAAAAGGTGTTTATCCATACGAATATATGGATAGTATGGAAAGATTTGAGGAAACGCAATTACCACCTATAGAAAAGTTTTACAGTAGTCTCTCAGATGAAAGTATAAGTCCCGAAGATTACGAGCATGCTCTAAAAATATGAAAAGAGTTTAACTGTAAAACTCTTGGAGACTATCATGATTTATATCTAAAAACGGATGTAACTTTGTTAGCAGATGTATTTCAAACTTTCAGAAAAACATGCATGAATGCATATAAACTCGATCCCTTGCATTACTACACAGCACCTGGATTATCTTGGGATGCTTTACTTAAACATTCTAAAATAAATTTATAACTTTTGACAGACATTGACCAGCACTTCTTTGTAGAAAAAGGTATGCGTGGTGGAATTAGTATGGTATCAAAACGATATGCCAAAGCAAACAATCCACACGTAGCTGATTATAACCCTAACGAGGAAAACAACTTTTTAATGTATTATGATGCAAATAATCTTTATGGGTGGACAATGAGTCAGCCACTTCCATTTTCTGGCTTTAAGTGGGTGGAAACAGAAACGTTGCCAAAGTCAAAAGAAGGAAAAGGATATTTTCTAGAAGTGGATTTGGAATATCCAAAAGAAGTTCATGAAGCTCACAATGATTATCCACTTGCACCGGAAAGATTAGCAGTGAAAAAAGTATGGTTGTCTGAATACCAGACAGATCTGTTAGAAAATAACGTTATGACAGAACAACTAGTCCCCAATCAATGGAAAATATACGCAAGCGAACTGATATAAAACTAATCAAAACTGACAGCTCTTAAAATGAAGAATAAGAAGAATAATAGCTAAACCCAACTTTAACAGGTGGATAACATTTTCAGATGAATTGTCGGCATTACATGTAAACAAAACGAAATTAACATTAAACAAACCAATTTATGTTGGGATGGCAGTCTTGGATTTATCAAAGTACATGATGTATGACTGGTACTATAATACCCTGAAGAAAAGGTACGGGGATGACAGCCTACTGGTAGACATTAAAACAGATGATGCATACAAAGACATGACTGAAATGAAAGATGAGTATGATCTAAGTGATTATCCTCAAAATCACCCAATGCACGATGATACAAACAAAAAAGTATTAGGTAAAATGAAAGATGAATGTGCTGGTGTTTCTATAGTTGATTATATTGGATTAAGACCCAAGCTATATTCTATTTTGAGAGCGGATGAGCAGATTATTAAGAAAGCAAAGGGAGTAAAAAAATATGTAATCCAAAAACATATCAACTTTGAGAACTACAAGGATGCATTGTTTAAGAAGAAAAAATACATCCATGAAATGAATATGATACGATCAAAAAAGCATCAAATATATGGTATAACAGTAAACAAAGTAACACTGTCACCATTTTACACCAAAAGATACATTCGAGAAGATGGAATTACAACTGATGCATATGGGTTTTATCAAAACTTATGAATTTGAGTATCAGCAGGAACAATAAGTAATTCTTCTTTGACAAATCCTCTTTGAGGCGCTGGTGCTTTTAAATAATAAACTCTTATGCCTTGCGTTACCATATAACTATTAATCTTGTGAATATCTACACTCCACATTGGATCAGTTGCTCTGCGTCTTCCACCTTCTTGTTCCCCGGGTTGATATAAATATCTTACACTTGCATTCATACAGATAGGATCACCTTTTAATATTTTTGTTTCAACAGGAGGGGGCTTTTTTGTCTCCACATTTATGGCTTTAACAACTTCTGGTAATCTCTTTACCCACTCTCTGTTACGTTTTTGCGAATCCATTTCCTTAGCATACTGATAACCAAACAATCTTTCAGCTAATGGTCTGTTAAATCTTTCCACTATAGCTTGGTCTCTGTGTATCTCCGTTCTGCCCCGTCTGATATTTACATTGTGTTTTGCCATCAACTGCGATACTGCACCCATGAATTCTCTGCCTGGATCCACTTGTAATAACTTTGGATATTTTAAATGTCGACTGTATATATTTTCAAATGCTTGGGCAACTTCTTTGCTAGCCTTGGAAGTCAGCGGCTTTGCTTCTTTGTATCTACTCGCAATATCAACCACAGTCAATGCATATTTATATGTCTTGCGGCCAAAAGTATCATGCGGCAGAAATAACAAATCAGCTTGATGCACTCCATTCTTAGCAGAAACATCAAACATGGGTCTAATTATTTTCTTCGGCGCAGGTAAATAAATCTGCCACACAGCTTGTTTCTTTAAAAATTATAATGCCCTTTTTTCACTGACACCAGCCTCTTTTGCTAATTTTTTAACTGCTGTGTAACCTCTCCAAAATCCTTGTGGACTGTAATAAATCTTTTCCATTTTAAAATGGATTAACAAAAAAATATATATACTATATAAAATAATGGAAACTGCACGATTTAATGAACTGCTTCAAGCACAAAATCAAAATAGCACAAAGAAATGGACAGACTTGGAACTAAATAAAATATACACTATTACAGATAAAAAAAAATAGTGGATACTCAAAATGGACCATCCATGGTATTAACATTATCAGACAACGGTGAAGTATGGGCGCCTAGTCGTCTCAAAGATAAAATAGAAAAGACAAATGCTGAACTACCATATTATGTGCGACCACTTGGATTGAAACCATGTAAAAACAACAAAAATAGGTATCATGCATATGACTTAGTCATTCCAAAGTAAACATACTTAGAGTTTAAAACTATTTTTTATAGTTTTAAACTATGAACTCAATTTGTACGCTACAAATCCAGTTGCAGCCATGCCCACCACAATAAACGTAATTTCTCTATTCTGTTGATCCGGAGATGGTGTATAAAAATCACTCAACTTGGGCTCCGGTTCCAAAAGCAAATGTTTGCCAGTTATGTAATAATACTGTTTGATAGCTTGGTCCACATCATCAAAAGTCTGCCCTGCATGATGCTCTTTTTGCAGTTGCTTATTAATAAAATCTAATCTCTCTGTTCTTTTTTTATTCCACGCCGCTTGTGCTGCTTCCAATTGTTCTATGGCTTTGTCATGCCTTTGTCTTTCCTCATCTGAATGACTTCCCATTTTTGAAAAGAAATAATTTGAACCGCTAAATGCTAATGCGTTTGTTAATGCGCCACCGATCATCATTGCTACTGCACTTGCCATTTTTTTATATATATTTTTTATTTCATAATATCCGCAGGAATAATACCTTGCTTAATCAACATATCCTTTGTAGCCATTGCTAACATTATATCCACAGACAGCATCCCAACATCTGCCATATTAAAATCCACTTTAGGGCCTGGTCTTTTTAGTAGTTTTCTACCAATCTCAGAATATCCAACAGTTAAAAGTGTTTCCACTCCAGCGTGATACATCATATTTACAATTTGTTTTACGTCAATACTTGCTGCCATTTTTTAAATATGAAAAAAAATAAAAAAAATCAAACGGGTCTTTTGATGCAACATGAACAGGTTGCACAGCTACAGGTGGTGCTACCGATTTCTTGTTATAAATATACAAACCCAACCCAGCAAAGCCTACTAATAAAATCGGTGGAATATAATTTTTGTATACATTTATTTTGATTTTTTCTGGTTCCTCTTCACCTCTTGATACTTTTGTTATCTGTCCTACATCCTGTACATCTTGCTCTATCTGAAGCAAACGCTTTGCCTTCCTTGCCGCTGATCCTTTTTTCCCAGCTTCTATTATTTTTAGATTTTTTACTTTTTGTACAGGTATAACTTCACTCTCTTGATTCTCCACTTGGTTCTTCATTTTTATTATCTACATTTTTATTTTTATTAAAATCAATATGTCGAACAGTTGTCAGCATTGCTGTAAATGGCGCTAAGTACATTCCATACTTGTAATACAACTCACAACACGCACTTGTTAAAGCATGTTTAATAAATGGGTCTTCCTCCAAATCTTCTATCAGTTTTGGTGGATTGGTTATATTAAAATATTTTGATACTCCCATCACATACAAGTTAATAAAATAATTGCCTAAAGTCTTAGCCATGCTTGCCCCAAGTCTTGCTTCATATCTACAGTAAAGTTTATTAATTTCATCTGGGGGCATGCTATCTATAGTCGTGAGTTGTATGTCTTTACCCAAATATTGACGACTACCGCCGCCAGCCACTATGGCTGATAATCTTTCTTTTTCTGTTTCTTGTTGATTTGATTCATCTGGTTCCGTAAAACCTTCCGGTATGTTACCTTGTAATAGTTCTTCCGTATTCATTTTTATATTAATAATTTTATTTTTTATTTTGGAATAAACATAAAACATCAAACAACCAGCTGTGATATTCACCACGCAACTAGTAATGGTTAGTATTGTTAATAGCATTCTTATTAACAATACTATTTTTTCTATTAGCATTACTAATTTGCTGTTAGCATTGCTATAAGCATTACTCATTTGCTGTTAGCATTGCTATAAGCATTACTCATTTGCTATGAGTAATGCTTATAGCATTACTCATTTGCTATGAGCAATGCTATTCAACCCAATAACCAGTGGGTTGGTCAGTCCTCAAAATTAACTTGGAATATTTAGTCTTTGCTAAAGCTTTTCTTATTCTGGTTCTCTCTTCCAGCGTTGGAATAACATCATTTTCTCTCAAACAATTTTCATAACTATCTCTGTCCTTGGTGTAAAACATACACAACCATTTTGCTTGCTCCCGCAAATCTTTCAATACATAATTATATCTCTGTGAAATGACCCATACTGATTGTTTGGCGTGGCGACCAGAAAATGCCAACTCTGATAACATATCCTTTTTCTTTGTTAATTCTTTTGTGGCGGAGCAATCATCAATGATGTATAATGTGGGCTTGCCAGCATATTGTTTGAAAAATAAACGCAACAGTTCTTGTAACATTTCTTTGCCGTTGCTAACGGGATTGACAATTGTTATTTTTTATCTCTCGGGTGTCTTACATCTCCTATCCAGGGTCTATTTATATAAGCCTCGTTCCACTCTATGGTTGGACACAATATAAATATATGTTCAAAAACTCCAACATACTCTTGTTCAAGTATGTCAAGAACAAACTCTGTTTTGCCGCAGCCTGTCTGACCACAGATAATGGCACTGTGTGGATATTTAGGATAATTGCGCAAACTAGTATCGTGCTTCTTTGAATTTTCCATCTTCGAAATTGATTTGCGCATCTTGTATTATATATAGATAAATATTTAAAAGTTGATCTGCATCTGCTTTTTTATTTATAAGTATCGTTATACATTCACTGCCGTTTTCTATTCTTCTTCCACTGCCGTGTAATAAATTGTCATCACATGTTCTAAGGTCAAGCCACAAAGCATATGCTTTTGTTAGATAGGTCTCAAGAGAAACATGGGTAAAGTATAAGTCCCTCGCTACTACGTCTGTCTCTTTGTTTTTTTTTTGATGTTAAAGCAAAATATTTGTTGATTTCATCCCAATGTTGATATGCCCTCATGCCCTGACTATACAACTGATTTGGTACGCCCTCTATTGTCATTTCAACCTTTTCAATCTTTGGGTTGTAAAAGGATTCCGTGTCTGTTCTTTCTGGATCTTCAAACAGCATTAAAATACCTTTCATGCTCCGTGCTGGGTGATTAATGTTGATATTCCAACTGGTATCAGATTTGTTTGCTTGTTTTATACTATGTCGCAAGATACGATCATACATAAATGACATCTTACCATTGGTTTGCTGTCTTATTTGTCTGGCTAATTCAACATCAGTAACCTTATCAAATTCCAAGCAGATATTTTTTATTACATAAGGTGCATCAGCAGCACTGCTTTTGATAACTTTGTTATAATCGTTAAACGTTAATTCATATTCTAACCTATCACCAAGCCCCGCTTGATAAAATGGCATATGACTTTCTAACATTTCAAAGTCCAGTGGAATACAAAATCTATTTCCATAAGCTGCTGCTATAGCTTCATCTTTGCTGTCTGAGGATTTATCTCCCGCACCAATTCTATGTTTTAACATGTTTGCTTTACCCACACCTTGGTAGGCCATGTTTTGTCGTTCGCTAGGGCTTTTCCATAAATCTACATAACAATGATATATATCACTGTCATCTATTGACATGACTTCATTACCACTTATTCTGATTGTCATTTTTTTCACAATTGTTCTACCCAGATTCTGGTATAGAGTAGCGTTGGCGCCTGTTCTGCTTTTAAGTTCTATTTCAAAGGCAAGACGAGCAGTACGCGGAACTATCACATCATTAGTAGTTAGATTGGGAAATCTCACAAGCAGTATCTGGGTTTGGTCTATCGTCGAAGGGTTGTTAGTAACAACTACACTTGTGCGGATGCCCTAAGCACCATGAGGTTCTCTTAGTTTTCTATGAGGGTTGAGTTTGTTTCCGTAAGCTGACATTTTTAAATATATATATATATATTTTTTTTATTTTTTTTAATAAAAAATAAACAATGGCTGAGTTTGACAATCCTACGTTTGATCCAGATGCTTATGTAGATGAATTACTCGATGAAGAATTTATACAACCTGGCTCAGAATTCCAGAGACAAATTGTAAATGAAAATAATCATATTAATCAGCTTCAAGGGGAAGATAAAATAAAAGAACAGCTCACACAAAAAAAGTGGTTAGTAGATCAATTTTTTACTGAAGTTAATGCTGAGATCAGCGGAATTGATTATAAAGATGATTTTAGAGTGGCTGAGGACAAAATCGGTAGAACAATGTTATATGCAGTTCGGTTGGGGAAGGATGACGTCCCACTTACCTATTATAGGGGAAATAATCCAAACGAACCAATCAAGTTTTATAAGCTGGACACTTTAGTTAGAAAACATGGTATTGACTTCGTGAAAAACACTTTAAAAATGTATGATTATTTAGTTCCACGTGAAAGACTTGCTCGGGGTAGGGCAGAAATAGCAGCCTTGGTAAAAACAAGAGATACCATCGCTGCAGGGAATATACCATTGCAAACTTTTTCAACAACTGAAGATGTACAAAATACAGTAGATGCTGTAATTATAATTGAGAGTAATATAGATGAAACTTATTCTAAAACTGCTGTTCAACCAGAAGATCTAACACTGCGAGAGATACGAGGATTAGATAAGAGATTGCAAAGCTTCCGTGGAGAACTTACTAATAATCTCTCAAAGCTCACTGAGCTTGATAAAGACATAGCAAAAGAAAAACAAAAATTAGAACAGGTTAGCACCCCCGGGCAGGAGGATGAGTTTCAACAAGAGCGCTTACGTGACAGAATAAAAAACTTAGAAGATGAAAAAAGTGCACGACTTGAAGCGGCGAGTGAAAACAAAGAAGCATTACGCAGTCAAATAAACAGGATAAAAGAAACTATAAATAAGGTGTTAAAAGAAGACACAACATTGTGTGAGAGAATCAAAACCTTGTTTAGGGAGCAAGGTATTACTATGGTTAGTATTTTGACTGCCTTTGGTATGATTATTGGGGTATTAGTTGAGACCATTATTCCCACATCAAGTGCTGCTCCAACTCCAAAACCTGATTCATCAAGTGCCAAGGATTGGATAAAAAAACAACTAAGTAATCTTGGTAAACTTCTTGCCAACCTAGCTGGTAAAGCTGCTTCAGCTTTACCAGGAGTTATTGGTGCAATAGTATCATGGCTTTTATCTGCAACAGGTAATGTTATTAATTGGCTTGGTAACAATCTATGGGCTTTGCTTGTGTTTGTTTCTGGGTTGTTGTATGTGGCAGCTAAAGAGTGGTTTAGTAAATCTCGTAGATAAGTAATGCAGCAAGACCTATTACTATAGTACCAACAATTATGGTTGTTTTGTTATCTTCATGTTCAATCGCTATTTTTTGTATTGGGTCCACAGTTTTATGTGTTGATTTATCAAAGTGTTCTGGTAAAAATTTCTTTGTTGTGGTGCCTTGAAAAAGTTGAACACTTTTTGGTGGCACTGGTTTTACATTTATATTTAATCCTAATGCTTGTGCATCGGTTTCTATTACAATTTCATTATTGTAGTCTTGTATTGTTCCAATTCTTAATTCCATGTCACCCGGAGACATGTACAATCCACGTCCATAGACAAAATTTACTTTACTTCTTGCATATTTTAGGGTGTTTTCATATCTTGAAATTTGACTAGGCAAGTCAATGGGACTATTTATTGCATCTTCTATGTTAGCTAAAAATTGCTTTTGTGCATCAAATGCCGTTCCACTTCCAATTATATCTGTTCGGGTTTGGGATTGGGATCCAAGGATTGCCCAGCAGTATGTTCTTATGCTGTCATTAATGCGTTCTACTCCAGCTTTTGTAAATCCAGATGAACTATCTAGTATAAAAGTAGACCAGCTGTTGTCAGCTTCAGATCCTTGTGCAATGTAATCAATGTGATATGTTTTATCACTCTCATAGACTGTGAAACTCATCGTTTTGTTGTCGTATACAGCATTTTCCAAAGGATGATAACCAATATGTGTCCAGTAATTATAAATTGTTCCTAGACCATCATTATAGCTTTGTTTTTGTCTCCAGTCTGAATATAAGTCAACGTTAAACTCCTTGCATATTCTTTTGTACGCGTTTCGGTTATATGTGTTATTAAACGCATTCCAGTTTGAGTCTTGCGGCATTGCTACACTCATCTCAATTAATATTCTTCTGACTTGGTAGTAGACATGAAATCGAAATAACGAACCCACCAGGGCATCAGCTTTTAGATGGTTGTTAAAATCAATACCACATCCAGTTGTCGCACACCAAATAGCAAAATTCAACTGGTTCTGCCAAAATGACATCCAATCTGTTCCCCAGCGTTGGACTATATCATCTGATTTGACGTATGGGAGTTTGTATTTTTCAAAGACATTGGGAAATGATGCTTTAAAGCCTTTACCGTCTGATGTAATGACTATGTTTTGATTTATTATATCTATCACTTTCTTGCTGAAAGTACTTATATAGTGAGCATCCGGGTTATATTTAAATTCTTTAGAAATCATTTTTTATTTATATATATTTAAAAAATGTTTCATACAATTTCAAACATAGACAACTCTATTAACTTACAACAGTATGTTGATAATAGAAATGGAGATAAGCGCGTTGGATTAAAAAGTTTTACATACACTATCGGTTGGTTTAATGTTGATCAAGAAGTCATAAAGACAAGAAACCCAGACAAAACGCAACATATATCAGGCGGACTCTATAACTTTCAAGACTTGGTAGAAAGGTTTAAATTGCTAAATGAAGATATTATCCTAGCCATTTATACGCAAAATGCTACAGCAGTTTTAGATACGCCAATAGAGACACGAATGTCAAGCAATCTTTCAAAAATGCTGGGATTCGAGGACAGAAGATGGATAAAAGGTGTTCGTATGGGAGATTACCCAATTGATTTAGCTCCTTATAAACAGCTCTATGTTCATCTGGAACAAATTAATACAAGTGGTAATTATTACAACGGTAAACCAAGCACTGTTATAGGGGTTGTACCTGTAGTAAATAAGCAGTATGGAGATATTGTATATACACCTTATTTATATCCTGAATATCACCGTCTTACACATGGTACAATTTCTGAATTAAAAATAGAAGTCAGAGATGAGTATGGCGACAAGATAGATAATCACGGCTTACCCATGAGTTGTGTTTTAGAAATTATTTAAAAAAAATATATTTTTTTATAAAAAAACAATGAGTATATTTGGGCCAACAAGACCTAAAAAAACAGAAGACTTAGAGGCTTTAATAAATGATGTTCAAGATTTATATAGGCGAATTGTGCCTATTGTTAACCGAGTTGATAATCTTAAATATGGGATTATAACACTATGTGCGGAGGCTAAGGGTCCAATTGCAATGAATAGAGTACTCTCATTTGGTAACGGTGGAGCAGAAACAAATGTGGGGTATGTAATGACACGCCGTGGTCGGATTATGGGAATAGGTTAAGCAAGTGACCGATTAGTTGGTGACGTAACTGTAATAGTTTCTGTCGATGGTGTTGAACAACCCAATTATGGTATAACGCTTCACACCACCCCACGCAAACACGATAACTTTGATAGTCCTTTAGAGATTGATGCTGGTTCTGTTGTTAACTTTGTATGCAAGGTTGCTAACGCTACCGCTGTAAATACGGTGGCATCATTATTAATTGAATTAATTAAATTTTTTATTAATAAATAAAAAGATGAAGCAACCGACAGCACTAAATTTATGTCCTCCGTTGCCAGAGGACGTACAGAATTATAGATTACAAAAAATTTCAGAGATCGAACAAAAGTTAATTACAGAGCGAGGCACACGCAAGTCTCTTTATAAAAAATATAAACGTGGTATTAATATCACGGATGGAATTGATACTACCTTAATATCTTCAGGTGTTATTATAGCTGGGATTGGATTTGTTGTTCCAGTTTTGTTACCTTTAGAAATAGCAGCAATACTATGTGGAGCTACAGGTGTTTGTATTAATTTCATCAGACGCAAGCTTAATGTAAAAGCTCAAAAACATCATAAAATAAAAACTTTAGCAGAGTCTAAGTTGAATAGTATAAAGCAGTTAATATCAAAAGCATTGAGTGATGCACAGATATCTGAGCAAGAGTTCAAGATGGTTTTGGATGAACTGGAGAGATACTATAATTTGAAACAACAAAAGACACTTGAAATTAGCGAAGTTCAAAAAAAAGAACTAGTGGAGCAGGGAAGAAAGGAAGCAATGGCAACCTTACAAAAAAGTCTAAAAAGTATGTGATAAATTGTTTTAGTAATGTGTATGAGTATGATCCACCACCTTTGTATTCAAGTTCGGAAAATTATTAATTTAAGTTTTTAAAATGACTTAAGATTACTTTGATCTAAGTATGTATTCGTAAATTTAAAAAAGCTTTTTTTTTTAAATTTACCCCTCTACTTCTACATTTACTTTGAAAAGACTAAGTCATATTCATGAAAAAGTCCATCCAAAAAAGATCTATCTTTATCCTCCTCTTCAAGTACTGATTTTGCTCTTCAAGTTTCTTTTTTTTCATCATCACTTCCTAGGTCTATTCCATCCAAAAAAGATGTATATTCATCGTGCTGTAGCTTCATCCACCGCTTTATTGCATCTTCTAGTGTTTGCTTACCAATTATATCTGCTCCAAATAGGTATATTAATTTTCCTAAAACAGTATGCTCATGTATTACACCTGTTTCAAAATCATGTATTAATTTTTCTAAAACAGTATTCATTATTTCTTTTTCTAAAACAGTATCCATTATTTCTTTTTTATATATATTATTTTCCTTAAATCATTTTCAAAAATTTATATAAAAAAAAAGAAATAATGGAAATCAATGTATTAAGTCCTCTTAAAGAAAAATATATAATACAAAGAAATAATGAATACTGTTTTAGAAAAAATAATACACCTATTCGAAGCAGGTGTAAAAACACTATCGGTTGGTATAATTTCATGTATATCACTATATACGGCATACTTACTCCACGTGGGGATTGGGAGGTGAGCCACAACCCAAAATTTCAGATATATACATAGCCCACCGGTCATCTCACTATAACTACAGTATGGCTCAAAATACATATATTATTTATATGTATTTTTTATATAAATGTATTAAGGAAATATATATATATAATACAAAGAAATAATGGAAATCAATTATCAAAAAGAAAACAATTATCAAAAAGAAATCAATGTTTGCAAATTTCTTAAAATTGGATTACACAATCCATGTAAAAATAAGACTACAAAATATTCTAATTATTGCAGTTTGCATAAGTATCTATTAAAAACAAGGCATGTATTGCCATGCTCAATATGTAAAAAAGGTACAAGAGCAAAAAATAAAATTTGTGCTGATTGTGGTGGAGTTTCAGTCAGAATAATGGAAAGTTATTGGAAATTTAAAGATTATAATGCTGAGTGCTTAAAATTTAGACGTATTCATGTTTAATCACATTATAGTGAGATGACCGGTGGACCAGCTACACCTTAAATTCCCTGTGCTCCAATGGGCTGTAGTTATAGCGAGATGACCGGTGGGCCAGAAGTCTAGCTTATTTCAGCATTATAGGCGTTATATGTGTGGGACCATGGTGCGACCATGGTCGCACAATGGCGGGCGAAGCCACCGGCAGGTGACCTGCGTTGAGCATCGTTAGTCTTAGTGTGTGGGACCATGGTGAAGCCATGGTAGGCGAAGCCATATATATATTTTGGGCTAGAATATATATATATATTGAGCCATGGACAGGTGGGCTATGTATTTTAGTCCATGGACAGGTAGGTTATGGTTTTTGACAGATATTGACCATGTTATTGTTTTTTGGTCCAGAATCTTGATGATTTTTAGTCCACCATTTTGATGATTTAATGATTATGGTGATTTCAGTCCACAAAAATTTTAGGTTTGGTCAACAACCCCGGCTATGTATTTTAGTCCATGGACAGGTAGGTTATGGTTTTTTGACAGATATTGACCATGTTATGGTTTTTTGGTCCAGAATTTTGATGATTTTTAGTCCACATTTTTGATGATTTAATGATTATGATGATTTTAGTCCACAAACATCAAACATTTTAGGTTTTGATGATTTTGGTCGACAACCCCCAGTTTATAGATATATGATTAGGCGAGCTGACACGCTGAATGCAATCTATACTTGTGACCTTCATCAAGCAAATGACGAATATATTTATATATAATATCAAAATTACCAGTGATGACATGAACAGCCGAAGCACAACACAATTGAGAATGTCTACAGTCACATTCCATAGGCTGTTGTTTTCTGCGTTAAGGTCAGAAACTAGTTTGTTGAAGTTGAAACAAATCGAACCTGGCTTGTACATAAACAGAAGTCCAATTATAGATAAATACGGGGGAGTACAGGTATAAATAACATCAACACATCATTAGGATATACTTGCAGCATGGTCACTGAAGTCGACAACCCCCAGTTTATAGATATATTAATCTATTGAGGATTTTAGTATAAAATAATAAACACGAACTCTTTTGCTACTCGAAAAAATGTCAATTCTTAAAAGTTTAGATACTCTAGATTTTCGGTTCGTAATTCGTGATACTCCGCCTTTGCTGAATCCAACTTTAAACATAGCTAAATGAAGACAATGAATGTTACAAATTCGATTGATTTTGATTTTTGCATACGTTGTAGCCCGCTTTTTAATTATACTGGCAGAAGGCCAGAGGATGATATAGAAAGAATCGTTTCCTTCATCCATTTTTGTCTATTAATTTTCGCCTGGTGAACACGATAGAGCGTTCGTTTAAATTTGATCTTTATCAGACTTTGTCAGGGTTTGTATATCAATAACAGGTCGAACATTTTCGAAAAAAACACACTACAAATGCATGTTCATGCCCATTGTGGGGCCAAATTTGGAAAAAAATTCTATTCTACTCTATTCCATTCCATTCTATTATATTCTATTTATATATTTACCTACATGGCACCTCAATGTTCAATCATTGTTATAGTAACACGTGTACATTATAATGGCTCCCTTATGGGTGATTTTACCTCTGTATAGGTGCAAATTAAAACAGGAGATTTCTAATGTTGGATTGTAGTTTCACTAGAATAGATTATGTTACTTGTATGGATGCTACTTAGCCGAGGTTGAATGTTGTGGATATTTCTCTGTTTATGCACAAAACCAAATAAAAATGCAATTTGTTAAGTTAAGATTGTACATGAATGTCGGATTTTTTTTGTTAACAATTTTTTTATTCTACTTGTATAATGGAAAATTAATATAGTTGTTGTCTTAGTATCATTAATTTCATAAAATCAATAAAAAACTAATTAATTTTTCAGTTTCACAAGATGAATTCAGCCCAATTCAAAATGCTGAATATCCTTAATTAATACGAAAAATATGCTACTTTACATTTACCAAGTTAGCAGGGTTTTCCAGTGTATTGTTACCAGCTCAGGATTATAAACTATGGATAGTGAAATAGAGAACACAATCCTCAATTATACGCAGCTTACCGGAAATTAAGGTCTTAGATAGGCATGACCTGTTGTCCAATTCCATTTATTACTGAATAAACTATTGTGTAAATCAATATATTTTGGATTATTACAATTTAGTATATCGAAGTATTTAATTAAAATAAAATAAAATTGAAAACTTACAAAAGTAGTTCAGAAGGCAGTTACTAAATTGTATTTACGTTAGTAAATGTATTTCAATCATTAACAGTGAAACACGTAGTGTGATGGTTTATTATTATACAACTATCTACTTCTGTTGAGGTCAATGATTAAAACTATTCATCCAAGGGAAGGGCTATTGACCCGAAGCAGTTTCAGTCAATAGTTCACTGCTTCGGGTTAATAGTCATTCCCGAGGATGAATAGTTTTAACCGTTGACAGAAACAGAAGTAGATAGTTGTGTTTTTATATTGAATCATAGAGAAAAAAGTAAGAAAATGCGTCAAGATAAGTAATTTAATTTTAATATGGAAGTTTTCTTTAACAATAAATTATTTTGTTATCATTTTTATCACTTATTACTTGGTAAACTTGACCAAAGTTAAAGGGACACTGCCTGTAACTTTTAGCTTATACAACTCAAAATAATTAGGTTGACAAACATTACACACCAACCTTAATTGACTATTTAGTAAATAAAAACAAGATAGTTGTTCCAGCGTTAACTTTTATTCCCATTGAGCGTTTATGGTAAATGACTGACATTTGTAATAAAGCGCTTGAATGATCTGGAAGAAGATACTATTGATTCGACAAGAGAACTATTCACCGGAAAGAGAACTATTGACTCGCAAGTGGCTTTAACCGGATTGGACACGTTTGAACACGTTTTCAAGTCAGTAGTTCATACTAATGACTTTCACTTGACTGCTTTTCAGCCAATAAAAACTACGTATATGATATAGATATAAAAATCGAACAGGAAAAGCAGCATTCAAGGACGACAGCAAACACACAGAGAAACAAAGAACACATTTAAAGATGAATAAAAGGCCAAAAAACACATCACAAACACAAAATATTTGACACATTACGTGTTCCGAGTATTATCTATCATATCCCACCCAACCCTTTCTCCAAGAAGCGAAAACGGGGTTGACTGGGGTATGAAATAAAACCTAAATTTTGGCTTAAAAAGTTTGCATATTGTAAAATTAAAACATTTAATAGGTAATTTTAAGGGTGCCCTCTGGTGAATATCAGTATAGCAAGAATTTTTAATTTTCCTGTTTTTTATGAAGACTAACATATTACTAGGTAGTTTCTTTAAAAAAAATGATGTGTTGGTGATTTAACTTTTTAGCAATAGTAATCTTTATTAATACACCCCCAAAGCCCAAAGTGGTGTTTTAAATTCAGAAGCAGCTAAAAATGAGTATGGCTTTAGAAATCACCCAATATTTCAGATAAAAAAAAGAAGCAAATGAAAAAAAGTTAAGGGAAGCTAAACATGTATCAATACAGAACCCTTAAAAATGACAAAAATAGGAGAATTCTTTGAAGTTTTTAATTTCAGCACATCTTCTAATGAAACAAAAACAAAATCACGGAAAATTGCATTTTTGGCAAATTTTGGGCAAGACAAACTTATAGAAATAATAACAAGACATTTGTAATAAACTGGTATATAATAGAAGAATTATAAGGTTATCACATAAATGTGATAAAAAGTATATGTCGGTGTTCATCTAAAAGAGTTAACAATTAAAAATGTTAAAGACCCATCATCTTATTACAGAAAAAGATAGATATCTGTGCTTTGGTGTTGTTTTTTTTTTATATCAAAAGTCATTTAAATGACTGGCATACATGCACCTGATATACAAAGATCACATCTAATTGAATTACAAAAAGTGTATGAGTATATAATATACACAATATGACCAAAATACGTTAAAAGAGATGTTGATTTACCCCACCCACTTCATTTTGTATGGTATATTTTATCCCACTGTTGAATTTGCTTGTGTATACTGAAAAAAAGGAAAAGCCATGTTAGAATTAAAATTAACGTTAACACAATGTTATATAAAATCCAAATGATCTATCTCTGAATGTGATATATCACACAATTTACAATAGTTTGTCAATCAGAAGCATGTCGTGTTTTCAGCCCTCAAGATATAATTCCTGCCCATATTATCTCAATACTGTGGTAAAGTGTGCGATATACCATTATTATGAATAAATCAAACCCTAACCCTGGTATGTCGCATAATATACCAAAGTTTAGAGATCAGATGTATAGGAATTATATCTCGAGGCTAAAGCCCTCGGGCACATATAGGGTCTCAGGGATTATACAGTGGCTGATATGAAAACTGACATATACTAATGTATAATTATCGAACCTACATCATTGTGTGGGGTTCATGATTGTGAACATGTATACTAAGTATCAAAGATGTATGACTAATGATTTTGGAACATCTTTCCACTTTTTACAACATAAACATACGCGTTGCGCGAAAATATGCGCAGATCACGCTAAATCGTCACCAGAGGGGTTGACTGGGGGTATGAAATAAAACCTAAATTTTGGCTTAAGCAGATTATCGTATCTTTTCAGAAAAAAAGTTTTTAAACGTATTTTATTGACGAAATATCCGCTATAAAATCCTGATAATATAAGCTTTTCCATCGCTTAATGGAATTAAGGCGGGACCACGTAATGAGGGCTGCCGCCTTGTAACGGTCGGTGGCAAAAAAGGCCGCTGGGGGTTTAAACCAGATTCTAGGGTGCAACAAAACTCACACTTACCCTACTGTCAACCCAATAAAACGGGATAGTGTAAATAAAGAAACCAAACAAGGCAGCATAAATAGGCAATATAAGTAAAACACAAAGATACTCGTGTATATATAAATACAAAAAACAATAGCCTAGCCAGTCACAAAGAAGGTACTCAGTGACTTGGCAGAAGCCAGAGCAACAAGAGAATAAACCATTGAGGGCATGACAAGACAAGACTGCAGACAAACATCAAACTTCACCGTCCTTTGGGCTTTAGGTAGACGTCATTATAGGGTCCACAGACTGTCCGGTCGAACTGTAAATGGGTCCACCACCAAGCATGCAGTGCGTTGCAAAATGATAGGGTCATAACCTCTTTTGATACACCTTTTAACAAGTTTAATAAAGATAGTATGAAACTGATCATGACCAAGAATCTTACGAAGTTTGTAAATCACGTCATCATAGAAGTCAGGTTGTGATAGTCCCTGTCGCAGATAAGATCTTAAATTACTTTTATATATTTTGAAAGAATATCAGGGTTACGATAATAACATTTTGGAAGGTTTTACGAAGTTTATGGTAACGGTAATCCTGATGGAGTAGCTTTTTATTTATACAGAGATTACGAATATTAATTTCCTCATTATGAGAAATGATTGGAGACCGTTTTAAGGTTAGTTTATCTTTATATTTGATATGAACTAGACTGTGTGAAAAAACTGTACCAATAATATAAACATTATATGATAAGCTATATCAAACAACAGTAACCAATACATGCATACTTTCCAAATACTGGTTTTAATTATATCGGAAAAAAATAAACACATACGGCAGTTCATTTGCTTACTTATATTAGTTTACCACGTTCAAATCTAGCCTAGATGCCCTTCTTTGAATCATATGTTCTTGTGTTGGAGGGATGTAAAACCTGAATTCAATCATCATAATTTATTTTAATTTGTATCTCACACTATTTTGCCCAGCCTCATCCCTTTTCAAAATGAATATACTGTGTTTATGCGCATTACGTCTATGTTTGTTTTATAATTATGGGGGGTAAAACAGTTATTAACAATTATCTATACACATTCTCACTCTCCACCCCACCCCAATCCATGCATTTAAAACACTCCTTCAAAAGGGTCTGTATGTATCCAACTTAATAGATATGTGATTTATTATAAAGTCAATGTATGTGATCAATGTTTCAACCTCCAATAAATAAAGAGAATTCTGTTCTAGTATACGATATTGGTTCCAAGACATAATGCATGCTCGTATGTAGGCTTCTTTACAGTCAACCATTAAACTATTCCTTTAAGGCATACAGGAAATAAATCACTGTGGTATTTATGCCAGGAGTTCCCAAATATATACTCCCTAACTTTTTTGTGATAAAAGGCATTTTTGAGTATTTAAGGACTGTTTTGCCTGGCTGAAATGACTTTATTGACTTGTTTGTGAGAGCTAAGAACATTTGCATGGTTGTATGATAATTTTATTTATCAACTTGAAAGTTTTGAAAGTGAAAGTAGAACACATTTAAGAGGTGCCGATTGAATGCAGTTTGTTCACGGTGTCAACAAAGATCAGAATTTTATTTTCTTATATGCCACATGACCCCTACTATTCTCAGCAGTTTTCTAGAGAGAAAGGTCTCATGACTAAGAATATGTAAGTGAATATTAGTTTCAACTTCATTTTGAAAAATGGCTAACTAGAAAGCTTGGAAAATATTGTTCAGGACTCAATGGGATTCGTTTTACTTCCAGTACACCTATAAGGCGGCGTAATGTGAATTTCATTTTCTCTCCGATTCTTACCTAAACAGTAATTTAGTTTTCAGAGTGACTATAGCTCCGCCAAAAATTATTTCACGGTGTTTTAAAACGCGTTGTTTTTTGCCTCAGAAAGCTGTAATTTGAAGTTTCAGATTTTTGAAGTCTTTAAATGATGACCTGGAGAAACATTTTTCAATAAAACTAGGCTCGTTTGTTGTTAAAATGTAGATAACTGTATTTACAATGACAATTCAGCATTATAATGTGCAACAGTATAGTTGTATAGGTCTGACACCACGAATTCCTTCCCCTTACCACCTAAAAGTTATACTTTCTGAGAAAATGTCAGAGAGTACTGTAGGCAAATTATCCTGTCCAGTCATAGAAACGTAACTTTTATTCACAAAGCTAGTACCAGACTTGCATTTGTGAGTAATTGGGAAGTTTAGATATGCATGTATTGCCACCAAATTAAGGTAGGATTCCACAAATGCACAAAATTGCCTTGTAAATCAGATTTTGGCATGAAAGTCAGCATATTTTGCATTTATATAGCACATTTGGAAACTAAACATCTTAATTTCTTCATGTGCTGACTTTTTTTAAGCATTTCATCCATTAGTACAAGTACAGATATGCCCAGTGTCATTTTATATAACAGTTAAAGAAAGGTAAAACTGTAAATGGGTCCATCACCAAGAATGCAGTTCGTTGCAAAATGATAGGGTCATAACCTCTTTTGATAAACCTTTTAACTAGTTTAACAAAGATAGAATGAAAGTGATCATGACCAAGGATCTTACGAAATTAGTAAATCATGTCACCATAGAAGTCAGATTGTGATAGTCCTTGTCGCAGAAGAATTCAGAAATTACTTTTATATTTGGAAAGAAGATCAGGGTTGTGATAATAAACTTTTGCATAGGGTTTACGAAGTTTATGGTAACGGCATCCCTGATGGAGTATCTTTATAGTTATACAACGATTACGACTATTAAAAATGAGTATGAAAATGGACCTTTGGAAACGACCGAGCACGACACATACGAAATATTGCAGTCTCGGTTTGAGACTGTTCATGAGCGGTAGTGAAATATGCTAGCTACCGCTCACGCCCTCTAACCCCGCGTTGAGCAGAACTCAATATTCATAAAAATCAACAGTGCAGAATTTTAGGTAAGCATATAGCGGTGGATATAGCAAAATTTGTATCTTTATTTCATCCCCTATATGGTCCCAGGATCTAATAAAATTGTATCCCACTAAGAGCGAAATAAACAGAAAGGAATTTAGTTGGAAGCAGCAGTTATGAAGCCTGCGTATCACAAGTAACAGCCAAAAGACTAAATTAAAAAGCAGACAACATATCCTATGGGTGGTTAAACAATACCCAGAGCCTTTTATCGGCCGGAGTAGTGGAACCACAGAATCGAAAATTAAGTAAGAAAACAAAAGCAATTGAAAATGTACCACCGATCACTAAATATAAGTATCGGGCTCAGCTATCTCAAAAGATCGAATGAATAACAGTACTGATTGCAAGCGCCGGGAGACGTTTTACTGCCGCCACACCGCACAAGCAACGCCACTGTGCTATAAAAAAGAGTATGATAATGGACCTTTGGAAACGGCCGAGCACCACATATACAAAATATTGCAGTATCGGTTTGATTAAGACTGTTCATGAACGGTAGAGTCCTCAACTCAAGTACAAGCTCTAGAAAAACGAATAAGTTGAGACACATAGACCCCATAAGAAGTTGCTTGGGGAACATCCCCATCTAAACGGGCATAATTATCAAAATTAAAATCATCTCTCTTATCATAGATTGTGCTAATTGTTTCACCATTTTCAATAGAGAGATGTAAATCAAGAAAAGAAGGGTTAGTATAAGAAATATTAGCTTTGTTAAGTGGAGTTCTTTAGTATATATAGTATTAACCATAGTAGAACAGAAAGGGTTGTCAATGTTCAATATGTCATCCAGATACCGAGAGATGTCATTAAAGGCTTCAATAACATCTGCCTGGGTATCTGGTGAAAGACTCAACATGAAATCTCTTTTATAGCAATAAAAAAACAAATCTGCGACAAGGGGTGCACAGTTCGTACCCATAGGGATACCAACAATCTGTCTATAAACGGTAGTTCCATACCTGACGAAAATATTATCTAACCGAAAAATAAGTGATTCACAAACTTTATGTCAAGTTCACATAGTGTAATTGTCCAAACTGCTGTAAGTGAAAAACGCTTTAATATTGTTACAGGCCAAAAATGTGGTATTTCCCTAGCAAAAGTTTTTGAATTAGAGCAATAATCTTGTCTTTGATACCATTGTGTGGTAAAGTTGTATACAAAAAGGCACGCATACCTATTTATGTGGAGGTAAGTCTTTAAATTGAACTAAACTATTTTCCGTTCATGGTGCAACCCTTATTTTACAGGGTTATTTTATACAGGAAGTTGCGAGTGTGGGTTCCGGAAGGCTTTTGAACAAGAGGTCAATGACCTTGAAGCTCTATTGATAGGTTCTGATAGCTAGAACAGCATTCCTGTGAATTTTCATGAAAATCAGTCATGTAGTTTTAGAGGAGTAGCGGGCTACAAAGGTTTACTGTATAACTCTATGTAAACAAAGATGGCCGCTGGTGGCCATGTTTAATTCCGCATCAAAATAATTTTCATCAATGACCAATATCATGTCATGCTGATCATTTTAAGTTCCATATCAATATCACTTGTAGTGTTCAAGAAGTAGTCGCTACATACTTGTTTTTAAAAAATCTATTTTTAGCCGTGGCGGTCATCTCGAATTTCCAGCTTACCTGATATTTTGCTAGGATTGACTAGACATAAAGAGAAACATTCCTGTGAAGTTTCATGAAAATCCGTTGGGTAGTTTCAGAGGAGTAACCGCTATAGGTTTTTACTATATAACTCTATGTAAACAAAGATGGCCGCTGGCGGCCCTGTTTAATGTCGAATCAAAATAATTTTCAAAAAGGATCAACATCATGTCATTTTGATCATTTTAGAAAAAGTCCCATATCACTTATAATTTTCAAGAAATAGTCACTACAATCTTGTTTTTTAAAATCTATTTTCAGCCATGGTGGCCATCTTGAATCTCCGACCGACCAGAAATTGTGCTAGGAACAACTAGACATCTAGATCAACATTTCTGTGAAGTTTCATGAAAATCCGTATAGTAGTTTCAGAGGAGTAGTCGCTACACATCTCACAACACAGTTAATTTTACATAGCTCTGCATATGTAGCAGGACCCCTCTGGACCACTGTAGAACTTAATGAAAGTTCTTAAAAATATTTTCTTTGTGAAACTTGATGTCTGTTGCGCGAAATATCCAACAAAAAACACGGGGTTGTCCAATTTGCTTTTTCTGTAAAATCAATAGTTTGAAGAGACCCTCTTGAATTTGTCCATTTCACTGACGTTTTCAAATGTATCACTGGGCTCAGAAACATTCAGTCATATCCTAACCTGTATGAAATCATGAACTTGTCCCATTCTTGTCACCTGCAACAAAAAAAGAGAAAATATTTACACATTTTAAAAACCCGAATAACACAGATCTTTTTTTTAAGGTCCAGAAAGTTCCTGACTGGCAAGGGAAATAACTGTTTAGTGAGACCTACAAGTGTTTACTATATAACTCTATGTAAACAATGATGGCCCAATGTCGAATCTCAAAATAAATTTCAACAAGGATCAACATAACGCCATGCTGATCACTTTATAGAAAGTCCCATATCAATATCGCTTACAGTTTTCAAGGAGTAGTCGCTACACGTTTTTACTATATAAACTCTATGTACAATGATGGCGGCTGGCGCCCATGTTTAATGTCGAATTAAAATAATTTTCGACTAGGATCAACATCATGTCATGCTGATCATTTTAGAAAAGTCCCTTATCAATATCACTTATAGATTTCAAAAAGGAGTCGCTACAAACTTGTTTTTTAAAAATCTATTTTTAGCGTGGCGGCCATCTTGAATTTCCGGCCGACCTGACATTTTACTAGGATCAACTAGACATCAAGAGCAATATTACAATAAAGTTTCGTGAACATCCGCCGAGTAGTTTGAGAGGAGTAGTCGCTACAATAAAAAGGTTTACAGACAGACGGATGGACGGACGACGGACACCGCACCACAGTACAAGCTCTGCTGATGTTTGAATAATTAGGACGCAAGTATACAGCTGAAAAAACAACAGGTCACCATTTTTAAAAACAGGTTTGATTTTGAAATGTGAACACACCCAACACCACATAAAATGTTTGATTTGTTGATTACACAGTAGTGCGAGTTAAACGCGTATAATCGCAAATCTTTATGTAATTATTTGATAATCAAACTCGCATTTATAACCCAAACGGATACATTAACGAATGTAAAACCAACTGGTCGATAGCAATTAGCGATAAGCATTTGGAGGTCAATGTTTGAAGTTGAGTGTTTTGATATAGTAGCAACGGTAATACATGGTGAATATATTTAATACATTGTGTTTGGTCTACTCAGAAGTTAATTAGTACAGCTTACAACAGGTATCGACAACTTAACTATTCTTTCATTAATTGTTCATTATGCTTCATTGTTTGTGTCACGAGCTACTTTTTTCTTAACTATTAACATGCGTAATAAACGTATTTGGCGACACTCAAATGTGTATGTATAAATCTGCATAACTTTTGACTCGGTAATACTTGTATGTAACACTTAACCGGCAATAAAGTAACGCATACATACTGGGGGATATTGATTGTACATAGCGTGTGTATAACTGTGTAAATGTGTAGTTTAAATGTTACACATGTAATGTATGTTTACAGGGACAAAAAAATGGAGATGGATAAATCGTGTGAACAGTTGTGGATAGACATCAAACGTAAATTAGATGAAGAAATGTCTCCAGAAGATTTGAAAAAGGTAAACATGCTTAAATACTGAAAGGGGAATCACATGGAAGCAACAAACACAAACAAGAGAGAAAAGTAGCAGACTCAGTTTTATTGAGTCTGTTCATGAAAGGTAATATATAAGCGGTATTCTGTTTAAAAGCCACAAAGAATGGGCTTAACAGTTTAAGGCTTTAAACAATACTATATACATGCACATGTTTCGAACTGTTTACTTGATATCGTGGCTTTCTGTATCATCATGACATTAATACCTTTCATAGAATATACGTAAAAGTTGACAGTAGCAGTAACAGAAGTAACAGTAGCTAGATTCTAAAGTTGACAGTAACAGTAACAGCAATATCAGTAGATAACTTCTGAAATTGTTAGTAGCAATAGCAATCGGTAGCTTCTGAAGTTGTCAGAAGTAGTAGCAGCAGTAGCAGCAATGGCAGTCGCTAGCTTCTGAAGTTGTTAGAAGCAGTAGCAGCAGTAGCAACACTGGCAGTCGCTAGCTTCTGAAGTTGTCAGAAGCAGTAGCAGCAGTAGCAACAGTGGCAGTCGCTAGCTTCTGAAGTTGTCAGAAGCAGTAGCAGCAGTAGCAACAGTGGCAGTCGTTAGCTTCTGAAGTTGTCACAAGCAGAAGCAGCAGTAGCAGCAGTGGCAGTCGTTAGCTTCTGCTAGTTATGTAATAGTTCAGCAGCAGCAGTAGCAACAGCAGTAGCATAGCCTTTTCGACGACAACTATTTACAAACGGCATAGCACCTGATTAATCATAATTTTCAACACACTCCATTACCACAGCTGTCGAAATAACAGTATACCTGATATTGCTTTTATTGTTTAACAGTGCTGAGTAGAAGGTACTGCTAATGCCAACTTTAAGTACACATTTACAACTTACTTGGTCAAAGCTAACAATGGTTGGTTATTGTATTATTGTAGTGGATGGATAATCTGATGTATGTTTTGTCATAATATATGGAGGATCTTACATTCATGACTGCGTATTGTTGGTTTTAATAAATGATTTGGATAACATTATACGATACGAGTCTCTGTCGAGTATCCTATCGTTTTATGATTTATCCAAAGAGTTTATTAAAATCAATAATACAGAGTCACGAAAGTAAGATTCTATTTATCAAGTACGACGTGATAGATTCACATTAATGTTGTCAATTTACCTTGTGTACGGCGGCAAATATCATGATGTCGTTTTGTTGTTTACACGAGGTCAGCTACGTAACGCGGCTATTAACGCGTTCGCATTACACATAATTCGACACCTTAAACCAATGTTTACGTTTCTAACATTTTATAAAGCAAGATTTCAAATAATGATAAATAGTTATGCTGTAGGAACGTATCATACGTATGATATATTATGCAAACAGTTGGGACTATATATTTTAATGTACACAAACACAGTGATTCTGTCCTCATTTGAATCTGTAATACACTAGTTAGTACGATAAATAAATCATGGCTTTATTACACTCAAATGTGTTATTTGATAAGTAGTTATTAAGCATTCTTCTGTGGAGCACTGTGGTCTAGTGGTAGAGCTTTGCACCCATGATCCAAACGTCGTTTGTTCAATCCCCGGCATATGCATGGGTTGTGTCCCTAAGAAAGACACTTTATCTGCATTTGCTTAGTACTACCCAGGAAGACACCGAGGGTGATTAATATATAAGTTCTGAGAGCTTTCGTTACAATCGATGTAAAATAAATAAGTTTAAACTAATCATTCTCAATATAATACCACCTATAGTCTAAGACGTATCCCTATGTATATTTTTTCTTTAAAATACATTTTAGTATTATTAATATTATTATTACTACACATAACTTTTTATAAAAAAGGGATTGCATTATTGATATGAGTAATGTTTATCTTGGACGTCATGGCACCATATATGCTATAAAACACAAATGCTTCAAACAGTATGTATGTTTTTATCACATACTTATGGAAGACGGAAGCGGCCATTTCGACTTCGCGACTTTTCGCCCTGTCAATACAAGGCGAAAAACCGAAGGCGAAAAGTCGCCAATCCGATAGTGTAAAATTTCAATTTTCGCCACGAAATTTCGTCCAAAACGGCAGGTTTGCGACTTTTTGACTTCGACTTTTCAGGTTGGCAACTTTTCGCCTTTGACTTTTCGGCTTGGCGACTTTCGTGTTGGCGACTTTTCGACTTCAAGATATATATTCCGTTCGTTGACTCACTTGCAATAGTCATTTATGAAAGACGGATGCGGCCATTTCGACTTTTCGCCTTCGAGTTTCCGCCTTGTTAGCCCTTTCCACAAGGCGAAAAGTCGCCTACCCGAAAAGTCGAAAAAGTCGCGAAGTCGAAATGGCCGCATCAGTCTTCCATACATACTTGCCTATAAAAACGTTGTTCTTGAATATACTATAAGACATAGAACTAGCTAGTCAAAACAATCAGAATTTACTTGCCGGGCAATAAAGCTTTATCACACGGGTGAAATAAAAGGTTATAAACATCACGGAAAACAACGTACATAATCGACGTTTTGCATGATTCATAGACAATTACAAATTAAATGGCGTTCATTTTAAATCAAGTTTCGGGGGAAAACTTTGTCTACCACTTACCCGACAAACATGAACACATCAGAAGACTAGATCTATTAATAACATTGTTTTTCTTCACAGCGTTGTGAGAGAATGGAAGCCGAAAGTTCAATAAAGGTATTGCTAAAGTAAATGATAAATAGAATACAAATTCGTATTTTCATATCACAACCTATATCAGGCTTTCGACTCGTGTAGAGTCTCAGGCCTGATATAGGTTGTGATATGAACATACCCATTAATATGCTCTATATATCAATTATGTTTGGGGTTAAATGTCGCTTTTAACAATGTTCAGTCATATCACAACGGTGTCTATTTGTAGCAGTGTGCTCAGTACTCAACATTATAGTGCTGCTACATTGGAATACCACGCTGAAGACACATGACATGTTACCCTACTCAGTCACATTATACTGACACCGGGTCTACCAGTCCTAGCACAACCCTTTATATGCTGAATATTGAACAAGGGAGCTACTAGTACCTTTTTTTTTTACGTTGGTGGTATGACCCGATCGGGAAATGAACCCACGAACTCTCGCATGCGAGGCAAACACTCTACCACTCTGGGCCACGTCGCGGAATATTATCTTATACTTATCAACGACATATCTATATTTATTTATAAAATAACTAAAACACTATTTCTGTAGGCTATGTTCCTGATGAAGAAAAGAGTTCCTCTACCGTTATCGTGTGAACTGCCAAGTGACCTTGTGACCTTTCTTGAGAACAACATGACAGAACACGAGACTATATCCATCATAAAGCATGTGCTTGGTACCATGGAATATCATACCGAGATTGAGTCACACAGTTTTGTAGATATGATAGGCGAGTATGAGCATCGACTGAAACAAGCTGGTATCTTTAGAGAAGAAAACTTTGTCGGACGCAAGAAAGATATCAAGAGGGTTGTAGATGACCTCATCACTTCTAAGTATCAAGGTAAATACAAATTTGTTTGACATATATATATATATATATATCTCAATGCGCCTTTGAAGTAGTAACAAGGAAAACGACTGATGAGCACATACAAGCCGCATGAGTGTTATTTTAAGAAATGAGACATGGACTGTCACAACCTGACTTCTATGGTGACGTAATTTAGAAACTTTGCAGGATCCTTGGTTGTAGTTATTTTCATACAATCTTTATTAAACCTGTTAGAATGTTTATCAAAAGAGGTTATGACCCTATCATTTAGCAACTGCATATTTAGTGGTTGACCCATTTACTTTACGCCACTATGATTTCCTCTTTGATTATGCAATCACACAACAGATTTTGGATTTTATGATGACGTCTACCTGAATCCTGAAATAGATGGTAACGTGTATTCGTTGTCTTAAATCTTGTCATGTCGTTGTGCCCTTAACGGTTTATTCTTTCGTTCCTCTGGCTTCTGACAAATTAGTGAGTTCTTACTCTGTGGCTTTTTTTATTTGTTTTATGTTCATATATACATGGTCATCTTTTTTGTTATATTTATATGGCCTATTGATGCTGCCTAGTTTCTAATAGGATATGGCCTGGTGATGAAATCTTATTTACACTGTTCCGTTTAATTGGGATGACAATAGGGTAAGAGTGAGGTTTCTTGCATCCTAGAATCTGGTTTAAAACCCTAGAGATGTTTTGCCACCGGCCGTTCAAAGAAGTACCCCTGTTGTCAATTATTTGTTTCTGTTGTGTCTCAAACTATATGTTTATTATTCGTTATCGTTTTTGTTTGTGTATGCGTATTTTTGGTTGCCTGTTTTCTGTGAATAATACATTTCCGGTTCGACTTTTATACCTCGTTTTACCCCTCCACGGTTCTACCACTAGCATTAACCTATAAGTTATATTGCTAAAATGAGGGGCATTTGGATAGAATTATAAATCTGCAAATGTTTTCTTTTTTCCCTGCAGGAATCTGGATATATGGGATGGGAGGGATTGGCAAAACGACTTTCGCCGAAGAAGTTTGCGCCAGGTTATATCATCTACAATCGAGACTAGACGTCATAAACGTAGATTTGAAGTAAGGTTTAAGTACAACATATTTTATTTTTTTTGGCGATTGAGGATGTAATGATGTGTAATTTAGTTCCTAGGAAAGTGTTTGGTTATTCGCATTGTTTTACATATGAAAACATTACATTTCATCATCCAATCCCAGGTTGTCGTTCTGCAATAAATAATGAAAGTTGATCACTTTGAAGCAACAAACACAAACAAGAGAGACAAGTAGCAGACTCGGTTTTATTGAGTCTGTTCATGAGAGGTAATTATAAGTTGCAACACCTCTCACGCCTCCTAGCACCGGCTTAAGGGACCAGTAAATCATAACACTACTGATTTGTAGTCGGGGTGACTGTTTACGGCCGCCACACAGCACTAACCAAACGCTAGTGTGAGCAAGTCATGGCAATCCTGAAAGTTGCATAAGTTTCTATAAAGAATGCAGTTGTCAGCAAACAGGTGTATCGATGAGTTGATGTCTAAAAAATGTGTAATTACTATATCAGTAAAATCTTCAAAAGACTGAAGCATTTGTACATTTTTAGAAACGTTAATTGGATGTACCGTTTCTTAACATGAGAGCGCTTGCTGTTCATTTTACAAAGTGTTGAGTACGACATATAAACCTATAATACATGATTTTAAAATGTGATTTATTTTAATTTAGGCAAGCTACGAACGCATGTGATGTTCTCAGGGGAATTCTACGTCACTACCATAATTCATCCTCTAACAGCGACTTCACAATTCTGCTACAGGAAGTGATGCATCACGTGGGCATCTGTCAACATGGTGACGTATTAATAAAAACCGTTGTCAATAACCTTTGCTTTAAGTAGTATGTGTGTGCGAACAAATACATGAATACTAAAAATTGTCGAAAGCAGAACGAAGAAAATTAGAAACAGTACGTGGTTCTTGGAATTTGTTTGACTTTCTGAGCGATTTTTGTTTATTTTCGTCGGTCGCAGTGCCACAGTTTAAAATACTTTTTTTCAGGCGGTTAAAGTCTATAACCTATCTGTACATTACGGTAAAACTAAGTTACTGTGTATTACGCTTAATAACATCGACTGAATATTTGATACATTTACAGATATCTGCATTGTATTGGACAACATGGAAGACGTGTACGTAAATAACAAGCAAGAAATGGAAACTTTTATCAACCGATTGCTTACATTCACCCAAGATAAGCAGGTAACTATGAATGGTTGAACAAATCAATTTAACTAAAGCAAAGTACGTTGAATTCCATTAGTATTTAATCTTCAGTTAAATATATGCTTATTCGTTGATTATTTAAAAAATCATTTGTCTGAATACAACTTCTTTCTTACAAATATGCAGCAGTAAAACAACAAGCATACTACAGCAGTTGAGCGGAACATATTGGTAAAGAAGGAAGAAGCTGTATAAGTAAAGCAACCCCTAAGTTGGATAAAAAAAACATTTCTGATATAGCTATTTGACAATGGTGTACAAACATTTGTCTACCTACAAACGTCTTTTGATCTTGAATCACAATCTCATTAAACCAAATGATCTATATAACTATCTTACTATGATCGTTTGTTTGATTTGTTTGTTTAAATGATGTTTGACGTCATTTTAAGCATATGTTAGGCTATTCATGATGGTCGATCTTTTGTCAAGCCACCCCATTTTTCCTGGGTAGAATCAGTACTGTATACCTCATGCCAACAGTAAGAATCGAACTTTTCTCACTTGACAAGTCGAGTTTCCAGTGGGATTTGAACCCGCAGCGGTGATACTCGAGACAGTGTCACAGCACTACCTACCTTTGCATAATGAGACTACTGCATAATAAGAATATTTTAAACCCCAGAGGCTATCTTTTAAGGCGGTAAAATTGAAAAAAAACACCTGTTAGAATAAATGGTGTGCAATAACTGGTAGTTAACCAGTTATTGTGAAAATTTAATATACAAATCGAACAGGAAATGTAGCATTCAAGGACGACAGTCAAACACACACAGATCTGAAACAAAGAACATTTTTAAAGATGAATAAAAGGCGAAATAATACATCACAAACACAAAAGGGTTGACTATAGTGCTACCATCTTGGAACGGTTAGTGGCAAAAAAGGCCACTGGGGGTTTAAACCAGGTTTTAGGGTACACCAAACCTCACTCTTACGATAACGTCATCCCAATAAACGGGACAGTGTTAATAAAGATATCCCCGCCAGGTTATAATATCTAACAAACAAGGCAGAATTAATAGACAATATAAGTAAAACACATAAATGATCATCCCCATTTAGATGGGGATGTTCCCCGAGCACCTTCTAATGGGGTCTATGTGTCTCAACTTATTCGTTTTTCTAGAGCTTGTACTCAAGTTGAGGACTTTAATATTCGTAATATTTGTATAACTAAAAAACTACTCCATCAGGGCTACCGTTACTATAAACTTCGTAAAACCTTTGCAAAATTGTGATCATCTTTACAAATATAAAAGTAATTTAAGAACTCTTCTGCGATAAGGACTATCACAACTTGACTTCTATGGTGACGTGATTTACCATCTTCGTAAGATCCTTGGTCATGATCACTTTCATACTATATTTGTTAAACTTGTTAAAAGGTTTATCAAAAGAGGTTATGACCCTGTCATTTTGCAACGCACTGCATGCTTGTGGTGGACCCATTTACAGTTCGCCACTATGCTTTCCTCTTTAATTGTACGATGACCGGACAGGCTGTGGACCCTATGATGACGTCTACCTAAAGCCCAAAAGGACGGTGAAGTTTGATGTTTGTCTGCAATCTTGTCTTGTCGTGCCCTCAATGGTTTGTTCTCTTGTTGCTTTTGCTTCTGCCAAGTCATTGAGTACCTTCTTTGTGGCTTTCTAGGCTATTGTTTTTTGTATTTCTATATACACGAGCATCTTTGTGTTTTACTTATATTGCCTATTAATGCTGCCTTGTTGGTTAGAGAATAGTTCATGGCGGTGATTTTTTTGTTTACACTGTCCCGTTTAATCGGGATGACAGTAGGGTAAGTGTGAGGTTTGATGCACCCTAGAACCTGGTTTTAACCCCCAGCGGCCTTTTTTGCCATTGATCGTTCCAAGGCGGTAGCCCTATTGTCAACCATTTTGTGTTTGTGATGTTTTACTTGGCCTTTAACATTGTTTTTTTTTTGTTTCTGTGTGTGTTTGTGGTTGACTGTCATTCTTGATTGCGGGGCGTCCGTGGCCGAGTGGTTAACTTCTCTGACTTGAAATCACTTGCCCCTCACCGCTGTAGGTTCGATCCCTCAGGGGCCTAGGAATATTTATGTGAGGAAGCTATCCAGCTGGCTTGCGGAACGTCGGTGGTTCTACCCGGGTGCCCGCTCGTGCACGAAAATTGCCCGGAGGGGCACCTGGGGTCTTCCTCCACCAATTGAAGCTGGAAAGTCGCCATATGACCTTAGCTGTTGGTGCGACTATAAAATCCAATTCAATCAATCATTCTTGATTGCTGCTTTTCCTGTTCGATTTTTATATCTTATGTATACATGTATATAAATCAGAGCAACAAGAGAACACACCGTTAAGGGTTCGACAAGACAATATTAAAGATAATTAAAGCACATCAAACGCTACCGTCCTATAAGGATTTAGGTAGGCGTCATCATAGGGTCCACAATCTGTCCGGTCATCGTACAATCAAAGAGGTAAAGGTTTAGTGGCGAACTGTAAATGGGTCCACCACTAAACATGCAGTGCGTTTCAAAATGATAAGTTCATAACCTTTTTTGATGAACGTTTTAACAAGTTTAATAAAGACTATATGAAAGAGATTATGACCAAGAATCTTACGAATTTTGTAAATCACATCACCATAGAAAGCTTGTGATAGTCCTTGTCGCAGCAGAGTTTTTAAATTACTTTTATATTTTAAAAGTAGACCAGGGTTACTATAATACAGTTTTGCAAAGGTTTTTCGCAATGTATGGTAACGGTAGCCTTGCAGGAGTAGCTTTTTAGTTGTACAAATATTACGAAAATTAAAGTCCTCAACACGACTATAAGCTGCTCTAAAAACGAATTAATTGAGAATCATAGACCCCATAAGAAGTAGCTCGGGGAACATCCCCATCTCAATGGGGATAATTAACAATATCAAAATTTAAATCATCTTAGATTTTACTAGTTATTTCGACATTTTCAATAGAGAGATGTAAATCAAGAAAAGAAGAGACAGCATCAGAATGTTAGCTTTTTTAAGTTGAGTTTTTTTAGGATAGATATTACTAACCATAAAGTTATTTAAGTTAGAGTATGGCAGACAGCTGAAATTGACATGATACAAAACAAATAGAGTATATTCTCATCTCGTTGGTTGATTTGAACACCTCGATGGGCTACACCCATGTCGATGTTTAAATCAACCATGTCGATGAGACCGTACTCTATTACTTAAAACAGCTGGTTTGATCGAATTATGTAACAGTTATTATTTAAAACAAAAAGCCATAGCATTCTCCTAGGTATATATTTAGTCATTAGGGTTCGAGACTTTACTAATTGGTGCACCATATAGTAATAGTGAGCTTTCCGGCCTGGTAATTTAGCGTTCTATCCCAGCACACACACACACATACACACACACACACACACACACACACAATATATCTTTACATTGTCTATGTTTACAGATCAACTTGAAGTTCATACTTACTTCACGAATTGGTGGAGAATCAAGTGAACTACCTCGACAAGATGATGTTGTTCTAAGATTTGATGACAGAGTAGTCGAATTTCAAATGCTTCCTTTAAAACACAAGCATGCAAGAATGCTTCTTAAACGGTTCTGCAAGCCGGTAAGTTCGAACAAACTGGTTGAAATTTGTGTAACGCATATGCCACAAAATGTCGGATACGTGTATCTGTCAAATGCCTAATATACGCAGATAGCTTAGATATGAACGCTAACCGTGGAAGGAAACAATTAAGGTATTCCTTGTTGGTCACCTTCTCAGTATGTATTATAAACGTTCCATATATCATGTTCCTTCAATCTCCTTTCTTGGTTAAAATTATTAGGTAATGGAAATGTAAAAGGAAATACATTTGTTGTAGGTTTTCACATGAATGAAACATGTATGCTCTTCATTATATATATTTTCAAACGGGCAATATTTTTTGAAATTTTCCTTTTGTGCCACTTGAAATTGAGATAAATTTCACAGTTTCCTATATATTTGTTTTAAGGTCTGTGTTTTAACCTTTACCAATTGCCCTACATAACAAAAGAAAACTGTAATGAAGTAAATGCAAAGTTAAACACCTGTTTCAATTTCAGATAACTCTTGCGAAGGACAAATGCGATGTAATTCTGGAAAAGTGTGGAAACTCCCCTCTTGCCATTCGCCTGGTATCAGGTACCATCCGGGAATTATCGGCAGACCAACTTGAGAGTGAATATGCGATACGAGGTTTGTTAGATACTGTTTTGAAAACCGGCATGTCTGATTGTATACGGTACGCATATGAAATGATGGACAATGACATGCAGACATATTTACATATGTTGTCAGTGTTTGAAACATCGACATTCGCTGATGTCGCGGATATTGCATATATACTGGCGATTCCAGAACAAGAAGCATTGATAGTGCTAATGTTTCTTTCACATCGACAATTTCTTCAGCTCGCAAGTGTAAGACAGCATGTCGTGGAGATAAACCCTGCTGAAACAAGCAGGAGTGCTACAGGGTTTACATATTGTTTTCATCCGTTAATATGTAATTTCTTGAATCAAATTGAGAGGAAAGATTTGCAACAAAAAGAAATGAATGCGTCTGGAATTCGTTTTTGTAAACGCATCCTTAAAAAGTTTGATAAATTCCCAGACTATGAAATAAATGAAGAACACATTTTGCAGTTTATTCAGAAAAACGTTAATGTTATAATTACGTTATTTAATGTTTTAATAACGGAAGGATATACAATAAATATTTCAATAAGACAAACACATTTTTTATCTCGAATTGCGTCTCTGGTAATGAGTTCAACTAAAAGGCGTGAGTATTATTCAAAACTAGCAGACAATTTTCAAGCAAGACTTCTTATTGAGTCATACTTTTACTGGAAAACTGAAGTAGCAATATGCTATGTTGAAGATGACAATGATACTGATGCTAAGGACGAGATATCTTCCATAGAAGATGGCGTCAAAAGCCTCGATTCCGAATCGTCTGTCATTATAAAAGCAAATTTTTTTCTGACAAAAGGCAGATTTCTCAGACGAAAAAGAGAATTCTCAGAAGCAATGAATTGTTTGGAACAGTCACTTGAACTATTTAGATCATGCCAACCTACAGTTAAGTATTTATCAAGAATAGCATATGTCTTTAATGCTATAGGTAACGTGCATTACGATAAAAGCTATTTAGACGATGCATTAACATGTCATCAGGAAGCTGTGAATATAATGAAAGACATTGCGAAAGATACTGTTAATTTGGAAATGTCCATCTATACTTTCAATTTAGGAACAATTTTCTATGCTAAAGGAAACAACGCTTCAGAGTTAGGTGATTCTGATGCAAAAGAATTATTTGAAAAGGCATGTGTAATATTTGACGAAAGTATTACATGTGATGTGAAATTTGGACAGACCAGATTGTCAAAATATGCAGACAAACTTGTAATCCGTTCCCAACTTCTTGTTCGATTAAAGAGGTTCGAGGAAGCAGCAGCAGATGCTAAACAGGCCCTGGAAGTTAGAAGGAATGAGCACGAGACATACAATTCCAAACGAACACTCGCATATTACCATGTGGGTCGTGTTTATTTGTCGTGGCTACAGAGAGAAAAAGCAAAAATGTCGATAAATAGTAAGTTATTCAATTATAAATAATAACTAATTATAAAGAATAACATTGTCATTTCTATTTCCGTTTTTACTGTTTGGCGTTGCATGTAGTACATTCAGCAAAATATAAAATGTACATAGCGACCTTGTTGGGAGGCATATGGACATTTTATAGGAATATATCACGATTTGGAAACGCCCCAAAGAATTGTGCGTGTTACTGAATCGATCAATGAGCCTTACATAATATAAAATACAAATATGCCCACATTCTTTAGAAAATCTGACTGAGCCCTCATAGATCGTGATGGCTGATCAAGGAACTCAAACAGATCTGTTTTATCGTTTTATCATGTTATAGCGGTCCCTTTTATCATTCGGTACGGCTGATGATAGTTGTAACTCTGAGTGGTGATAATACTTGTTTTATGCATTGTTGTCAAAGGCGTAGCAGACCTGAAATGCATATATAGGCCCGACAAACTAGGGGGTGCGGGGCATTCTCCGCCGGCGGTTTTTTAACTCAGCTATGGAATGGTGCGTTATGGCATATATCTGACAGAACACTTGTGTGCTATTTAAAGAAATGTTTTTGACAAATTTGAGAATTAAAATTTGACAAAGCTGAATTACATACACTGTAATTTTAAATCAAAAACAAATGTCGACCCTTAATCGCCCCCAACCCACTCCGGCTTCAGTTTTTATTGCATTTTTGGACATTCCTTCACTTTTTCATTTTTCAAATTGATGTATGGGCTGTATACTGTATGCTGTACTTTTCAGGGGAACTGAAGAACATTTTAGTAAACGAATGCATAGAGTATTTTCGAGGTGCCCAAAGAGAAACAATAACTGGTGGTCTCAATAATACAGATAAAGGCAGCAGGGAATTTATAGCAGATTATAGAAAATTGGCTAAACATGTGATACAAAGTAAATTCCAAAATGAGGTGAAGCAGTTCTGTATGGTAAGTTAGGTTGGCAAAATGTTTGTTTCTATGGTTTCCTACTATATATCATGCGTTTGCAATGTAGACTATAAACAGAGCAAATAAGAAATAATTTCTCCAGTTGCATAAACAACCGCCATTGTTATACTATAAGATCACGTAATTATTCTATGCGCCTTGTCTTCTGTTACATTTTGTGTAGCATGTATTTCTTTTAAACGTCGTCGGTAGGTAAATAAAAAACAATATTACACACTTTTAGCTGGACTTGCTTGTACATAATACACTGTTAATTTATACATTTAAATCTCCCTGGTTTATTTTACCGAACAACACATGCCTAGTTTTCTACCTTCTTTATATATTGTAATAATATGTTCGAATTTCCAACCAAAATATGTATATACCCAAAGTACATCTTCATCTTACTTGTTTGTTCCCATGCGGTAGGTCGTGGGTTCAAGCTGCGGCTGGGTCATACCGTAGGATTCAACACAATGGTACAATAAGTCACATCGCTTGACGTTCAGCATAATTTATAGGGTAGTTATTGGTCTGGTCGCCCCAGTTGCATTCTAATGTGACTGGGTTGGATATCATGTCATGTTTCTACAGTGTAGTATTCCAATGTAGCAGCACTTGAACACTTGAGTATTGAGCTCACTTTTACAAGTAGACCATCGTGATGTAACTGAAAGATTGTTGAAAGCTCCCCTATATACATGTATTACGTGGTCTGTTTTTGTAGGAGTTTGAAGCTGGTTTTCCTTCTTCATCTTCATCGTCGTCATCTTCACATAGCGCATCTGATGAATCTGAAATGGATGACATCACAAGTTGTCATGACAACGATGAGGTGTTTATGTCAAGCGTTGAAGTGACGGTAGGGAGTGTAGGTGACGACAAAGAGATCACGAAAAGGAAAAGGCCATCAACCGCGTCCGAGTCTGATTAAAAAGCTGGGTGACTGGCACTTAGCATGTGAGATAGCCAATGTCAAGAACGTCTCCTCGATGAAGGACAGGAAATGTTGCGCATCTGAATGACATTAACGGCATTGACCTCTTCTGGCAGTCTGATTAAAAGTGGAACACTCTTTTAATCTGTATTTGCTATACAAAGACAAGAAGCTCAACTTGCAAAGATTATAACTAGATCTTAACATTCTGATAATTAATTACATATTTTTAGCATATCAGGCATTTGAATCTATGTTTAGACTTTACTGCGAATATGTAAAGCTTTCATAGACTATAAGAAATATTGCCTTAGCTTGATCTATGGTGTAATGTCAGTGTAACAATAATATTGCATAATTCCACGTAATATTCCAGATATATCTCAACGTGTTTTATACAAAAAGGGGCTACAACTAAATACAGGAAGGACAACTCTGTCATGTAGTAGACCTTTTTATCAAAGTCTTCTTTGTTACACGAAATTCATAAATGTTGAAGTTTTGCTTGAAAAAGTCAAGCCATTTCAGTAGTGTGTTTAATGTTAAGAGATGGCAACGTTTAAAGCCTAAGTTGGCTCACATGCTTCAGCCAAATGCGCATTCTGTCGTTAATGAAACGTTAAAGGAGTAACCATTGGTGTGTTCGGTGTTGTTTAAACCTTCTTTCCGAAAGGACAGACCTAATGTCGCCCTATACCATAGCAGTAGCATATTAAATATACAATATATAGCGGAAATACCCAGTATGCGTTTTTGTTTCTTTGAGTACACTAACTATATTAGTTATGAACACTTCCCTATCGTGATCTAGAGATTTAGTACCTTCTTTATAGATACATTTGAACAATCATTGTATTATGACATGTAAATTGTTTTCCATTCATTTTCCAAATCAATATGGTTTGTTTTCCCTACTGTCTGTGTCTACGTTCTTTCAATCGACATGTGTGTCTTTTCCCCTAAAGTCAATTCTTAAAGAAAAGACAAATAAATAAATAAATAAAGCTCATCGAAAACAGGGACAACATGAAACTGTAAACACAAACCGAAACATGATAAGTTTTCCAATTTAAAAACCTCTGGAAGAGAGGATATTTTTAATCAAAAGTAAAACAGCTACACCAAACTGTGGTTACTCTTGACTGCGAGTGAAATAATATTTAGACATAATCGTCAAAGAGTATGCGTATCATTGAAAGAGAAAGTTTTGTTTTTCAACCGATTTTCAAAACTAAGGTATTTTTGTATTTTTCACTAAATATACTAGTTCTAATGATAGATAATTGATGTATGTATTATTAAAATTACCTATGTACTTGCTTAAAAATCTTTGACTGAAACAAGTGCCCCGAAAACAAAATATAACAGAAATCTGCCTTATTGGAGGTCTAAACATTGATTACTTTCGTTATCACATATACATTGAAGTTGGATATATAGACAGCCTTATTGCAGAAATGTCTTCAATTTGTTTTTAATTATCAAGAAAGAAATCAATTTGATTTGCATGCCAATTGTGTTTGAGCGATTCCTACTCGAAATAATAGTGTATAGATAAAAACATTCTCAAAGTGACACGCTGTTTTCGAATACGTTTTCGTCATTGTTTAGAAACAAAAGTAGATATAACAGTCGAACAGGAAATGCAGCATTGAAGGACCACAGTCAACAAAAAGCACGCATAGAAACAAACAATTATAAAGATGACTAAAAGGCATGATACGACAAAACAAACATAAAAGGGTTGACAAAAGTCAATATGGCTACCGCCTTGGACACAATGTGTCACAAAAGGCAACACATATGTTGACGTTGGGTATAAAATAAACATAACAGAACATAGTATTATATGAGAAATGTCAAAAAGCGTTATTCGAAAAAAAAATTATACATCTATATCAATAAAATCACTAACAACATCTACCTTAGTGTTTCTAATTTGCTGCTCAACAGTAATTGCTCCAAATCAATCTTTTGTAACATAAATGCAATGATCCGTATTCATAAATGTAGCAGGTGTGTGACCAGGTCACTGGTCATGTTATGCAATTTCTTCAATAGTACACGTATATTTGCTCTTGTCTCAGTGATTATATTTGGAAAATCAGAATCAAAATAAAATCTTAAAATCCTACAATTTGTTTTCAGTTTTTTTCTGAGAGCCTAAAATACAAAGGAGACTTAATCCTTACCTCTCTATGAATATATAATGGACTGTCCTTTCTTTGAATTTGGACTAGTCCATTTATTGTATAAAGGGGTGTTTCGGTCAAATGACTGATGAGCACCCAGACGTGTAAACCTTGATCAGCCTGCAAGATGTCGTGCCACTCATTTTGGTAAAGGTTCCAATTCAACATCATTTATGTTTTTTGAGAAGTAGTCGCCACATAGTCATATTTTTTATATGTATTTTTAGCAGTGGCGGCCATCTTGAATTTTCTACCGACATGAAGTTTTGCTAGGATCAACTAGACCTCAAGAGCAACATTCCTGTTAAGTTTCATAGAATTCCATCAAGTAGTCTCCTATATAACTCTGTGTAAGTTTCATGAAATTCCATCAAGCAGTTTTAGAGGAGTAATCGCCACAAGGTTTTCCTATATAACTCGTTGTAAACAAAGATGGCCGCTGGCGGCCAAGTTTGACGTCCAATCAAAATGAACTTTGGTTATGACCGACTACATTTCGAGACAGTCATTTTGGTAAAGGTTCGAAATCAATATCACTTATGTTTTTTTGAGAAGTAGTCGCCAAAAGTCAATTTTTTAAAATATATTTTTAGCCGTGGAGGCCATCTTGAATTTCCGGCCGACCTGATTTTTTGCTAGGATCAACTAGACATCAATAGCAACACTTCTGTGAAGTTTCATGAAAAACGTCAAGTAGTTTCAGAGTAGTAGTCGCCACAATACAAAGGTTTACAGACGGTAAACAGATCTTTGATCAGTCGAGCTTATTCCAAATGTAAATAAATAAATCTATATTTGTTCAAATACGTTTCATAACAAATAACATGTATTTAGAACATACTATTTTCTAAGCATTAACGTTATAATACTATTGATCATTTAGGTAACCAAACATGTTAAAGAAACTAACACGCCAAATAACGGCAAAATTATACTGCAAAACCGTTTATAGAAACTATATCCAGGTGTTCAGGTTATATAATAATGTATGTGTGCCGATTAAAAGTATAGGAATTTTTCACGGGTTTTTACAATACCCGTGATTAAATATGTGTAAAATTATTACCATTATGAATTAGTAACTCTAATTTAACGCTCCAGTTTTAATGTTAATTGGCCTGACTGGTTTAAGCCATTTATATTGTGTCTATAGAGTTTGTATTCTCATAAAAAATGTATGTTATATATATACAGCATCATCAGTAGGTTTAGAAACGGTGTACACATGTTTTGCTGTTGTTGGCGGGATAGCTACTTTAAGTGCAGTGGTTATAAATAAATAGATTCGCATATTGGCATGTTTATGCCCCCGAAGGGTTACATATAGTAGTCGCACTGTCCGTCCGTCAGCCAGTCAGTCAGTCCGTTCGTTCGTAAGTTCGTCCGTCCGTACAATCGTGTCCGGTTAATTTCTATATTAGAATAATGCCGAGGATAGGTATGCTCCTCAACGCCTATCTCCATCCCACGGCACTCCCCAAACCCCTTCACACAGACATCAAAGGCAAAACGAAAGTCCTATATTGATATGCAACAAACAAAGTAATAACATAGATGTGTGTGTTTGTGAATTGCATAAAAAGAGTATGAAATGAGTAGTGTCATTTATCTGTTTTATTTTTTACAGCAAGGCAAACATCAATGTCGGTGTTTTCTTCAACCCACACACCACTCCCAATCCTGACCTCCCCCACAAACACCACCACCCAACCTTGGGGCTGTTCACCCCCCCACCCCCCAACCCCCCCCCCCCCACCCCACCCCCACTCCGCTTTTGATTCGCAGTATTCAGGGCAAATTTAGAGAGTATTCAGTACCCACGGCCCGGGTTAAAATAATATTCAGTACTCGGGTTATCCATGTTAAATAGTATTCAGTACTCGGGTCTAAAATGAAGGAGTATTCAGTATTCAGTTCTAAATTAGAGAGTATTCAGTACTCGGGGTGAGTGGGGAAACACCCACAAGCTTCTATACGCCTCCACCGGATATAAAAATCAAATGGTGATTACACAAAGAAGCGTTCTAGGGAAAGAATCAGGTTCGATGATCATCAAGCCCAATATGTGTGGCTTTCAAGTAGAATACCGCCTAAGCCGGTGCTAGGGGACATGAGAGGTGTTGCACCTTATATTACTTTTCATGAATAGACTCAACAAAAACGAATCTGCTACTGAATCTGACTTGCATTGCTACCAGACTATAATTATACATGATATACACTCTGCTCTATGGTTTTCTTCACCATTAAAATCGGTACAACTTTATATACTATCGCTATTGGTCTTCTGCAAAACAGAAATATGTATATAGGGATATGACAACGTTATAAACAAACGTTAACAACTAATATCGTTATGTTGTTCATCCAAGGTTTTCCCAGAAAGTCAAAATTAAATTGCTGCATCTCCCTCATCCACTCACCCCGACCGCTCAACCCCACCACACACACACACACACACACACACACAATCACCCATATGTCACATGATGATGAAATATATAATTAACCTCTCCAGGAAATAGCCTGGTTGCAAAACTATAACAAAAATGCATGAAATAAAATCATCTGGCCTCTATCCTATATTTTTTAATACGTTTAATAACAGATATATAGAGGATATTTGTTGTTTTGGAGTGAATAACATGTTTTATTTCACGAATGCGAAGCATGAGTGAAAATATAAAATATTTCTCACTTCGAGATGAAATACAATATTTGATTTTTATTTTATGATTTTACAAACCGCAACACGGGTGGCAATTTCAATAACTAAGCCGCTTTACACATGCTTTGCCCGGATATTTTATTTCTACTCAACTTGAATAGAACAATTATTTTAATGTATTTATATTGGCAGTCATTTTCTTTTAACTTTTAAAACTCGTTTCAAATTAAAATAAAAGCATTTTTAAAAAAGTAAAAGTGTGAAATAAAACTTTTCTTTCACTGATAAAATACTGTATTGCATTGATTATAATAAATAAAACTTCGTATTTGGAATGCAACATGTTTTAAGCATTACATTAATAATATTTATTTCAAATTATTAGATTGAACAAATGCTTAAAGAGACAGGATCTGGAAGAATAATTGTTTCCAATCCACATGCTAGTAAAACCGGCATAATGTGTTTCAGTTGCATGTGTAATGTACATATGCACTAACCTGGGCCCAATAACAAAATCGATTTAAATGTTGTTAATGAAACAGTATGGTCGAGAAAACTCGATGGCTCGGCTAGTTATTTCGTGCATAAACCATTAATATTAATTCATATGATGCTTTAATTCTATAATAAATTCTAGTTTTGAGACAAAACCACACTTTTATTTAATAGTATGTACAACCAGCAATGTGAACTCCATGTGAATTACTATTGATGATTTAACAACACAAATACACCGCGTCTCGTGTTTTCCATCAACTAAACTTAATTTGCCCGGCGTTTATTCAATGCATGTGTACATTTAATATTAAACTGAAGCACCTATTCAAGTATTTGTATTGGCTCCAATTACTCTTGCAGATCTTCCCCAGTCTCTTTAATGTTATGCATATAAATAACACGTTTATGATAATCGCATGCCTGATATAAAAATAAAAGCCTGGTAGAGGTATACGCCCTCCTCCCTTCAAAAATAGAAATATTATGTGTTGCTACCAGACTATAATTAGACAAGATAATATCTGCTCACTGATATTTTCCACCAATTAAAATTAATTAAAATGGTACAACTTTAAATAATGATGCTGGCAGTTATACTGCACAACAAAAACAATATATATGCAAAACATTAACCATTAATTCGTTATGTCATTCATCAAGTGTTTTCCAGAAAGTCAAAAATAAATTGTTGTGCCTCCCTCTACCCCTAACCCTCCACACAAACACCCGCACCACTCCCTTAGCCCTTCACACGGACTTAAATGGCAAAGCAAAACCCTATTAATAACGTATTAACTACTTACCATGTTTTAATTGTATGCACCTGTTGTGTTAGTGAGATGGGGGTGGGGAGGGGAGTTAAGAAGGAAACCAAAATGCCTGTGTTTCCCGTCCCCATGCCCATCAACCACCCGCCCCTCTCCGCAAATCCAAACCCCCACACAACAAACACACTCCTCACTCGGACAAAAATGTCAAATGGTTAATTGGTTGATTATACAAAAAAGAACGTAAACATAACAGACAGTGCATACTCATAATTCTATCGCGTGCATGTTTAGCATGAAAATAATACTGAATGATGCAAATACAAATATGTTCGTACATGTATATGTTTTCAGTTTTCGCGGCTTAGAAGCTCTTTTATGTTGGCCAGGATTTAATGCATGCATGTTTTATCATTATTTGAAAATTCAAAGGCACGTTTTTTAACCCATGCGGATTACTCCAATTACAATATATATAACGATTTACCACAATCATAATACGACATATACACAACTGGTCGATAACACCTCGCATCAGGTTGTTAATTATCAACACAGTGATCATGATTTAAGAAACCAGATACTGAGGTTCAGGATTTAACAGGTTAGATATTGAAGTTGATTGTTTGTTTTGATATATCTTGTAAAACTAGTAATATATTTTGTTTAGCATATTCAGAAGTTAAGTAGTACAACTTACAAACGATAAAAAGACATGCATGGGTGAGAATCTAGGCTTAAATATGCAGATTTGACATATGCTTATAACCATATTGTAAAGTAATATGCAATCTCCGCATTAAGTTTGCTGCGTTTAACGTGTGTGTTATCTAGCGTGTGTATGTAATGTGATACAGTCGTGTCAGCTTATCCATAATTTAAAGTTTTCATTGTTAATATGAAGATAATCTTCCTATATTTTAAAACATGTGTGTTTTGTTTATGTTAGATAACGATTTGTGTGAAGTGGTAGTTTATATGTAACACAATATGGCGTCGTAAATATGTTGGCATTCTAAATATTATAACAGGACATCTGGCATAGTATATAAGAAGTGCTTTTACATGTCAAGTGGATTTGGTGATAAAGATGTGTACCAAACAAATTCAGCTTGACATAAAATGGCGCCAGCGTTTGTATGCAGATGTATGCAGATTTAACATCGAAGAGAATATAAACATGGACTTCCTTACTATTCTACCGTCTTAAATTTACCTGTTGAACGTAAACATATTATTTGGTACATGTATTAACTGCTTGGCGACATCAGATACATATGGCGACATCAGATACATATGTACGCAATATGTTGATTAAAATTAAATAGTATACATACTAAAATTAATTTGAACAAAATATAACGACCCGCGCAAATACGGAACAATGAGCATGATAATATACAATTTGAAAATCAATAATTAATCATTCATATCTTTTTTGATCATTACATTGTCATACAAGTAGTCGTTATTAAAGAAATATCGCCACGCACAAGTAAACATACATTATGAATAAAGTTCATTATAGTATGGTCACTAAAAATTCTCTTTGTAATAGCACAGGTGTAAATCGTTTAACTGTCAGAATAACAATTAGAATAACAAGTTAGAGTACGGCAGGGAACTGAAATGGACATGCTACAAAAAAATTAGGGTATGGTTTCATCTCATTGGTTAATTTTAACACATCGATAATAAGTTAGAGTATGGCAGGGAGCTGAAATGGCCATCTCAATGTTTAAATTAACCAACTCAATGAAACCATACTCTATATATTACTTATTGTGATTCAATTTAAAGGAAGTAAATCATTATTGGTATTATTTTTAGAATTGTTCAAATGCATAATTTATGTATTTGATTGATAACAAATAAACTAAATGAGACATAAAACACCAAAAGAAATAACGCTGAACATGTAAAATAAGCGACACGAGGAAGGTATTTCCTAACTATGGTCACGCGCCAGGGATAGGTATTTTAAACTTGGCGGTAAAATAAATCGCAATGCAAATGCATTTAGCGAGCGTCATGTGCAGATATAGCCAATTTGCTCTCCGTGACAGCTATTTATAACTTGGGGATTTCTCTATGGACTTTTAAGAATTATTGATTTTATTTTTTAATTATTGCGCTGTATCATAGGAAACTGTTAATGTTCCACCCATATCTATGAACTATTTCACGTTTTAAATTGGTCATTTCATAATTGTTCATGTGTTTAAACAAATTAAGCCCCATAACCTGATGTTCCCCCTTTAACAAATGAAAGGCTGCGATCCGATCGGTATTTAGCTGGAATAATTTGATACAACAAGTTCACGTTTCATTTAATGAAACACGAGCGATATACACGTGTTCGTTTGCATATCGTATCAGTTAGAAATATCCTACAGAAAACAGAATTATATATCTTGTAAAAAAGAAGTGGAACCACTTGGTTTGATGTAAGATGTCGAAGAAGTGTAAACTAATTTTATTAGAACTATACTCGGTAAAAGTATGCCTATGGCCGTTTGCACAATACTCCCATAAACCCCAGTTATCACCGTAAACCTAGGTTTACAATTAAAAAACTAGGTTTCTGACCAAGAAAACGCTTTTATCAGAATTAATTATGTAAACTTAAGTTTATGCTCAGAAACCCAAGTTAACGAATTTTGCATACGCCAATGGCACATTAATCTCGTAAACCTAGGTTTCTGACAAAAACGTAAGTTTCTATTTCATAAACAGCGGTTTCTGGTTAATAACCCATGTTATCGTTCAGGAAACGTGGTTTCTTAACGCCGTTTGCACACTAATGTTGATAACGGTTATGTTATTGATCACGTGAAAAGTGTGACCAATCAAACCCTTTGATTTTTATTGATGCTCATCATACATATCCAACTTTCAGTTACTGCGACAAATGAATATTTTTAGTCTGGGTAAACTGGGATGAAAATTGACATATAGGGCACGGGGATAAAGAAGTAAAAATACTCGTCGGAACTCGATAAATGTTTCGCATACTTTACTTATACGAGTACATGAAGTCTTCAGATATGTGCATCTTAACTTACTTTTCCTATTTCGCTGTATCTGCTGTTGTCGCAAAGCCCCGACTTTTGCGTGATTTGACATATACTGTATTACTATCGATTTGAAATGTATACATCTATCACCTTAAACATTTTAAACAGGGTACATGTATGGCTGGATTATATACTCGGTAAAAAAAGTTTTGGACCAGGGTATATAAAGTCATATAAAAATAAAACTAGTGGACAGAATTTAAGTATCTTTTTGTAGTAACCAAGTTCTGCCCTACCCGGTTAATTTGGTACCAGAAACATTAAATTCCAAACAAGATTTGATTTTAAAAAAATATCGCGAGCACATAATAAGGGTTATGGTCGAATGTCAAGGTTCAGCGATCATTGTACGGGTTCGAACACTGCCATGGTCCAAAACTTTTTTTACAGAGTATATTTCACATTATTGTGTAAATCGCTTAGACATCATAAAGCGTTTTACATCGGTGAGCAAAGTATTTCTATTTAAGATCTGGTTTAATTGACACCACAGGCTTACAATATCTACATAACTAATAGGGCGTCTGTTCAGCTTGAATGCATTATTTTGCAAGTATTATCTAACGAAACATCAAATTTGAAATGCTACTAAAATAGAACATTATGTTGACTATGTTCATAAACGCATTGCATACGTTTTACTAATTACATAGTGCACATTAGCCCCAATTGAAATATTACTTATGATTAATATGAATCTAAAACTTGCGGTGGCCTTTTCAGACTAGTCTTTTTCATAAAAATAAAATAAAAAAACGAATAGAACAGGAGACAAATTTAATGCATGTGCAACTTTTGCATAACATTAAAGCACATTAGTATGGTTTCCTCTGTATTTAGAAAGACATCAGATCGCTTCAATTCCCTTAAACGCCACACATATTGAAGATTTGCAAAAAAACTTATTACAATTTACGTTGCATTAAATTTACAGACTCCGGTCTAGCAGATTATTTATTTCTCTTTGTCACTATATGGAGAGAGGAAAGCATTACGTGGACACGGCTTATTTCGTTTAAGCAAATACAGATTAGCCGTGGGCGGAGCTTATTATAGTTGTATCGATACATGTAATTTGTGGGCGGAGCTTATCGATCTATTTACATTCAAGTCTACCACAGACATATTTGTTATTAGGTCTGTGAGTCTACTAAAAGATCGATAATTGTCTCGGTATTTATATTACAAACTGAATTAAAACATGATATACATGTAGTGAAAAAGAAGGATGCCTCAATCATTTTGTGAGCGGCGTTTAATAATTATAAACTATCATCGGCGTTCACGGATTATACTAAATTGTTTAAAATTAAATGCGAACCGCAAACTGTTTCACAGTACTGAGTGGTAATGTTTTATAATTAATCAATAAACACAGACCTAATAACTATTAATATGTCTGTGATATAAAGCTAGAACTATTAAAAAAAATCGGTAAACGTGTCCATTTTAAAATTATAGCCAGTATATATTACTGTATCTTTTCAAGTTTTTTAACAAACTGGGTCCCCCTATTCGTCGAAAGCGCGTGCATCGCTGTTATATAAAAGACACCAGTGTAGACCAATGATTTATGTTTATATTACTGTTTAATCGTGTACATAGTCTGTGTCCAATTTGTAGACACATATACAGGGTCTACTCAAGCCACGCGCGCTACCGATCAATGACACTTATCGCGATCTTTGAAGATGCCGCCTGTCACCAGGGCTTTATATGCTTTAATTATCAGCCCAGCTGTCACGTAGATACTTATCTCAATTTCACATCAGTGCAAATGTTTACCACAATTATGACGCAACACATTCCATTGATCCTTTACACGTCAAGCCTTTGGACGTGTCAAACTGGTATATCGCCCGGTTAGATGTTTACAGAATTATATTAAAGAAACACACGGAAATCTTAAAATGTTTATCAAGCATTGAAATTAGCGTTTCAATTTATTTATCCAGTAAATAATCCTGCTTGCATGATTAAAACATGTAATTAAAATAATAAATAATATAGTTTTGAGTTTTCATTTTTTTTATCTTATCCTACCATAAGTTAACATAATTGTATTATTGGTGCAATATTATCAACAGTTACTAATATGCAAAAATAATTTTCTTTATACTCTTCGTATACTTAATATTAATCATTGAACAAATGAAATTTATTTAGAAAAATTACCGTAACGCCGTGAGTTTTTTTAAATCAAGATAGCCGTGTGTCCCTTTAATATTTATCGCCTAGCCTATAATGCATTATTTAAAGAGACACATGTAAATACGCATGTTGCAGATACGTTGATCATACGTTTGTATCCATTTGACGAATTAAACCAATTGTAATGGTGTGTTATTTAAGGATTATAGGCCCTCCACCACTTTACCAATTTAGAATGCGCTAAGTCTAAACCACATGCTTTCATTTCGACGGATATATATATAAAGAGAGATAAGTTATATATATGTACATGCGTGTGCTATAACACTATCTCGTCTTCTCTCTTTTTGTTTTATTATCCTTGTTATTGTAATGAAAGCGATCTTAGAATTCGATGACACGGGCCGTATTCCAACGACCCCGCTCCATCATAAGCATGAACAATTTAAGATAATGCAATTATTCCGGCTAATAATTTACTCTAATTTAGCACGCTAAACAGTGAACGTATAACTGAACAATGGCGCGGGTTTTGGGATGAACAAATTGTGACGTCAAAAAGAAGGCGGGTCTTAAGTTTTCGGTCAGGAGTTGCGTTCGTACTAATGGATATGTTTACGTCTTAAACACATATGTAAACCCTTCAAAAATATACAAACGATATATTATGCATTTCAAATCAAATATATTTCGATAAAATCAAAGGTTGGGGCCACTAAAGGCTGATTAAGAAGATTAAAATGAAGACCCCAAGGTACATGTACCCCGTTTCGCCATATACGCCAAGATGCGACCTTGGGGTCTTAAAGATAAAGCGGCGTCCACGTAATGGAGCACACATATCATGTATTCAAATAATGCTCGAACACAAAATCGCAATCAATACGTAATTCATGTTCCT